>VYXD01016610.1:1492333-1595371 GCA_013397195.1 Hylia prasina
AAAAAAAAAAAAAAAAAAAAAAAGCCCAGTAAACCCAGTATGGAACACATAATGTGGGAAATATTCAGTTCCATTTCTTGGAATATGAGAAAACTCTAAAGCTGCCTAATATTTCCATTATAACAGTTTTGCATTATAATGGTAGACACTGTAATGGTACCTGTAGGCAACATTGCTTGCTCTGATTATTTTCATTTACATCTCTTATGATTTAGCTCATGGGCCTTCCCAAAGTTTTTCAAGTGCATGAATAGCCTCTGTCTCACGTGGCTATTTCCAGGCTGCCTTTTTTTTCCTGCTGAATTGTCTCTACTAGGGAAAATTTCTGTGGCACTGCAGTTTGTTGTGTAGGTCTGACCACTGATGAGAACATCATGTGTTACAGTATTACAAGTAAGGTCTTAGAATAAATTAAGTAGGTTCTTATTAGGAATTGTTTGTTTACTGCTATTTGCTGACTTGTTTATAATCAAGAATTTTGGTATTAGAAAATGAATATGATTATGGTTATGTCTCTTTTGGAATGTTTAAGAACACAGATTATTCTGTACCTGTCACTGTATCAAACTATTTGTTGAAACAAAGCAAGGTTTATTTGCTAACATTGTCATGACCGACAATACAAAAATAGCCAGTATGTTATTGATGTAGAGTCTTGTTTTGTTTGTTTTTAGTGGCAAGCTGTTGTTTTTGGCAGTTTAAACTACTCTATAAACCTTCCTTTGGGTAACTGATAGAGTATGCTGTATTTGTAACAGAAAGAGGAGTGCAAAATAATAAAAAAAAAACCTCTTCAATTTCTGCAATAAGCTCATCTACACTGACCAATGGGTTGATCTGTATTCATATTAGTAGATTCATAAAGGATCTGCAATAAAATTCCCAAGTACAAATTTCAGCATTAGCTACTCCAAGGATTAAAAACCCCCACACTAGTAAACAATGTGTAAACAATATCAGGTTAAGAAAAAACAAAGTTTTTTTTCTTTTTATGTTTACCTCTAGATTGTCTTTGACGTTTACTTTTTTGTCTCAGTCATGAATATTACAATGGTTTTTGCTTTCAGTGGAAACCAAGCTTCTCAATTAATGCCTCATGTCAGAACTTGACCCTTTCAGAAATAAACTAAATAGCACAAAACTTGAAGCAGAATAGAGAATAAACAGCACTGTCTTGATATTGCACAGAAATGTTTATTAAACAACTCCATCAGTATCATGCTTCCAGGCTTGCTTTACACTCCTGAGTTACTGGTGTTGTTTGAGACCTGAAGTTTTGAGCAGTTCAGCCGTATTTATGTTTAATTTGCATAGAATTAGAACAATCTCACTTTTACTAAATGACTGCAGTATGAGTTGAGGATTGCAACAACAGATGTTAACGAAAAAAGATATTTTAGCAAAGGTCTTTTTCACTGTGTTGCCTTCAACTGAGGCTTTTCTCTCTGAGTGCAGAATTCTACTCTAATAAATGACAATTAAAATTCAAAGCTTTATATTTAGATAACTGGCCGCCTCCTCAGAATACCCTCATACATAGGATTTAGCTTGTTATTTAGGTTGGTTTTACAGACATCCAAATCCTGCCAGGCTGAGCTCCAGTCTCCTCCAGCTTTATGGAACGTTTCCAGAGGAAGTATTGAAATCGATAGATTTCATGTCTCAGTTACTTCCACCATTACCTGGTCTCAGTGCTCGGTCATAAATTCACTTGGAACTTTTAGATATTCAGGTATTTCTTCTCTGATCCTATTCTGAATTCTTGATCTGACTAATATTTTCATAGTCTTTGGGGTATGTAAACTTACAGAATCAGAACCAGCATCTGCTACAGCCATCAGTAAGTTCCTTACAAACAGCCAGAAAAATAGCTGCATATCTCTTCAAAGCAAAGTAGTTCAGTGAATAATATGACCTTTAAGCTAAGAAGAGGAGTCTGGGAGCTGAGTGAGTCTCACCTGTAGTAAGCTGGGTACCCAGCCAACTGGGCAGTAGAGGCAGTAGGATTGAAGCTGTAGGTAGGTTTTTTTTCCTGAGGACTCCTGAAGCTGCTTGACTCTGACAGTGCTAACACATATGTTTTAATTTGTTAATGTTACCATGGCATCTGAGTTAACATTTAAAAATTACTCCAGAAGTGTTTAGCTCTTAATTGTCATCATTGTGTGGTGCTTTTCAGAGTGATCAAGATCCCAGTACCCATCTGGGGTCATGTCACCTAGAGAGTCAGAATTTCTACCACTGTGCTAAGTTCCCCTTACTACATTCCTGGCTGTTTTAGAGCTGGGATGTGGCAAGCAAAAGTACTCCACAGAAGCCACTCCCAGCCCCTTGACCCACAACATTAATGTATGTGAAACATACATATGCTCCTTACTCCCACAGCTGTCTGATGACTGCCCTACTATGAAGCATTTCCTGACACGGATGAACTAAAAAATTTGGGTTTGAAAGGGCTTTAATTAAAAACTATTTGTTTCAGAGTCTCCTGCTGACTGGAGTCCTGTAGTGCTAAAGGTGGACTATACTATAAAAGCTTTTGGATGTAATGGAAAAAACCCCCATGGTTTGCAGTCCGTGATAGATCTGGTGTGTGTTATTGTTAAAATGGTATAAAATAAATTAATTGAAGGTACGGTGTTCTTACTAACTGGAAAAACCTAACCGACCTATTTAGAATGTTTGAAGATGTGTATGTCAGTTTATTTTCTCAGCAATTTCTAGGGGGAGTGACTGTTTAAAATGCGTCTTGATCCAGTTTTCATTTAAGGTTTGGTGGTAGGGTTTTTTTATTATTTATTTTTTTAATCTCTTATTCTCACATGACCTATGCCATAAAACAAAACTTAATTATTTTCATGGCCATTCCCTCCTTGCCCACCACCCTCCTCCCAAAGGCCCTGCCCTTAGTAGAGCCTCATGGCACCACGGATGGATGTGCAGGTCAATAGTGGTGCCAAAGTTCCCTGGCACAGCCCTCAGTCCCCTTCTCTGCTGTGGGATTGGCACATTCCTGGCTGTGTCCCATGGCTTTCCTTCAGCAAAGATCTGAAAATGGGATCCCATACTCCCAGTTCCCTGGGATGGACGGCAAACAATGACTGTGGCTGACCATGCTGGAAAGGGCAACTTCATGAGAAACAAACACAGGTATCACAGAGGTTTTTTATAAGTTCATGACCAAAATTAAGGTACAAAATTGGGGTCCTGGCCCTCAGTTCCTCCCAAGGGCCATGTGGGGCCTGAGCTCTGAGAGTGTCCCTTGCTGTGGTTCCAGAGGTTGTGCCTCATACATCCCAGTTTATACATTTACTTCTGGAATATCAGTCTTTCTCTTCCCTAGAAATGAGTCCCTGATTGCTTTCTTTGAAAGAACACTATATTTCTTTTAAAAATCCAACTGAGAACTGCCTATCCAGTTTCATGGAAACCTGTGAGGAAGCCTGCGTTCCCTGAACCACCAACAATTTCAGTGTGTGGGTTAAAGGCATTATTTAGACTCTTTTGTAAAACATCAGGAGAAAAACCATATAACATAACATTATCAGAAAAGGCTTAAAATCTGTGGGATTTTATTGAAACTGAAGGAAACATGGCTGAATGTAATGACAGAAAAGGCATTAAAATGCCTTTCATTATGGAGCTATTTCTTTTCCTTCCTCCTTTGTTGTATAAAGCTTGCAAATATCAGGCAGTGTCCTGGCAAGGAAGCCGCTGTGAGGGGCCTTGGGGCAGTGGCTGTGGCTGCAGAGCCAGCAGGAAAACATCATGGCATGCAGCTAAAGAACGTGGAGCAGTAAACTCTGATCCAGGCTAAAGAACACCTGCCAAGGACTCCAGCTTGTGTAAAACTTCTCTCAGGTGATTTCAAGGGCTGGGAAGGCAGATGACTAATACTGCTATGAAGTAAAAATTCTGCTTTTCCACTTCTGAAGACCCCAGGGATTCAGGTAGATCCTGACAGGTGTCAATGCTAAGCTGATGAGTTAAAGTTAACCCAAAAATATTGTAGACTCCATTCCCTTAAAGCTAAGGGAGATTTTTATCTCTCATATTGGTCCCCTCATCAGTAGGCATATTTAGTGGAAGTCTTTCCTTTGGAAGCAGAAGTTACCTGATACAGATCATACACTGAAACATCCCTCAGGTCCAGCAGTCACCAGCCTTGGTGCCTGTGGCAAGTGTTGCTGCAGAATGTTGACTTTTTTAAAGTTCCATAAAATATAGGTTTTGTTAAATGTGTTGGAGTCTTATCAAAGGAAATAGTCTTAAAGACAAAATAGTTGTTATTTTGTTGGGGTTTTTTTAATAGTAGGTTTTGGCACAAAGTTACACAATTTTACAGCCTCAAAAGAGCTCAGTAGGCAGACTAATTTTTTTTAATGCGATTTTGTTGCTGTTGCTGCAATAGGCGAATCTGTTGTGTTCCACATGGAAAGCAATGGTACACTTATCCAAAGCATGGCCTCAAGCTAGCATCTGAATCAATGTCAGTTTGGGATTTCAAATCTGACTTCTTGTTCAGTGTCTGGAACTACTTTATGAAAAAAATCTTACCCATACATTCAGCACTCACCTGTGAGACCCCTCCGTCCTTTATTCCTCATTATGCAGAAAACCACTCTTTAGTGGAGACATTTATGACTTTTTATTACTGAAAATGATAGATCTGTCTCTGTGTTCAGAGTATATCTCAGCTGAAATTATCCCAGCCAGCTGCTCTAAGAATACTTACCCTTTAAACTGTCTAGATAAAACCACAATTTCTTTATTTTGATGCAGCCCACACTTTTCATGAAACAAACTCATGACTTTTTGGAACTACCTAAAAGTAGAGTCCAGACAAAATCAAGGGGGGAAAAAAGCATTTTTTTTAATTGAAGGGCTTTCAGGTACATTTAGGGGAGATGAAACCTCCCCAGGGGCTACACCCAAAAAGCCGATGATGGGTTTTCATACTTTTATTAGTTTGGTCCATTTGCATACTGGGAGTTAATCTTCCATTTACAGCTCCAGGTAATGAAGTAATTTTTCCCAAGTTTGCTCCTCCCCCAACTCACTTTTGTTTACATTTCTTGGGGCCTGAGACAGTAAGATGTCCTTGATTCTCAGGCCTAGAGAGGAATTTTTTTGTCTGACCACAAAGGGAAAACAGTGGCTAACAATCTATATGGAGTTTAGAGTTATATACAAAAGAATTTCAGGATTACAAATATAAGAAAATATAAAAGCTAAAATCCTAAGGCATTAAACTAATCATATTCCATAATATAACCATATTTCATATATAATAATATTATATATTCCATAGGTAATATAAATGTTTTCATAGCAGTTTGTCACTTATTTTGGGGCAGCATCTCAGACAATGTTTGCCATACTTGCATATTCAGTTCTGATCATGCACTTACTGGGTATATAGGATGATCTTCAACAGGCAAGTGAAGGAGGTCAGACACACTGAAGATTATTCATGTTCTTAAACAAGAAACTGCTTTAGCAGAACCCCTAACAATGCATTGAAATGTGGGAATATATCACGAATACAGGGTTTGTCCAGAAAAACCCAGCATTTTTCTTCAGAGCTTGGACACTGATTGAAGAAATAGCGACAGTGATGGGGACATGATTTCTAACATAAAGGAAGGAATAGTCTCAATATAAAGCTCTCTAGCTTTATGCAATGCCTGCTGGTAAGATTAAGAGACATCTTATTGCTTTATCATAGAAGAATTGGATTTTGACATGCACTAGATAAATGGGTTTAGCTGCATCAAAAAGAAAAGTGGTTTTGTGGGTCTAAAGAGGGTTTCATATATTCAAAGGAAAGTACTATTAGAAGAGTAGAAAAAGAGAACTGGGGAAAAAAATCTCTTACCAACAGGCTGAAGCCATGGTTTTGAGCCATCTAGGCAGGATGGGAAGGAATCTTGGTGTAGAATTCTTCATGGCAGTCAGGCATCCCATATTTTTATTTCTTTGCTCAGATATGGTCAACTTGGTCCTTTTTCAGCAAGGCCCCTAAATCCCTTAAGAGCACTGTGACACTAAATGGAGGAAGTGCTTGAAAGGATCTCACAAGCAGGCTTGGAGATTAATTCCATAGTGTAGCTCTCTTTTTTTGGAGTGGCAGGGTGGTGAGACTAGGAGAATATCTTTAGTGCTTCTTGCTTGAAAGGATCTCACAAGCAGGCTTGGAGATTAATTCCATAGTGTAGCTCTCTTTTTTTGGAGTGGCAGGGTGGTGAGACTAGGAGAATATCTTTAGTGCTTCTTGCTTGAAAGGATCTCACAAGCAGGCTTGGAGATTAATTCCATAGTGTAGCTCTCTTTTTTTGGAGTGGCAGGGTGGTGAGACTAGGAGAATATCTTTAGTGCTTCTCCTGCAGAAGCAGATGTAAGTTCCTGAAATGGCTTGTGTGACTTAAGGAGGAGGACCTGTGTTTTACAATACTTCTCTCAGTTTTTCCATTCTGGCCTTTAAGAATGCAGTGCAGAAAGAGGTGACTTGTTAAGCATCCCCTGCCTTCCTATGCTATCCTGCTGGGGGTTAAGAACTGCTGCAAAAGTGATATATTTACCCCATAACTGCTGTTGAGTCATCATTAAGGATCAATTGCTTCTCCATATTGAAAGTTCTACTTTTTTCCTAATATAGTTAATTTAATTTATACAGTTTATACTTGGTTTAACTGCACTTAGATGTGTATTTTAGTATCTCTCTGTGCCTAATGACTGCAGGAGAATTTATATGGTTCTTGTTACAGCTTCAAAGAAACAAGATAATACAAGTTGATTTAAATGAAAATATTATTGCACTAGAGAGTTGCCTGTACAGAATTTGCTGTGACTTTTGTAATCCCTGTATTTATTTTTCATACACCTACTTGCACATCATTAATCAGCATGTTCAATGTAATCCTCAAAGGCTGTAGTACTTGGATTTTTGGTTGTGAGCACGACTTGTGTTTCTGCTATTACTTGGAAATCAGTCTGTACATAATTTCTTTAATTTTTTTTCTGTCAGAATCAAATGTTTCATTTTAAAGGAACAAGCCCACAGGGCTTCCATATTTTTTTCAATGTGCGGCAAGTAATTTCATGAGAAATGTTTTTAATATCAAACCTCTGCACTGGTATTTTAATATTCTCAAATCTTACTATATGACACAATAATGTTTCTGACAAGAGTGATTATATTTTTGGCATTAGGACAGAAAGGGACAGGTTATATTTTCTGCACTATTTATCTGTTATTCCCAGCTCAAGAAGGACTTTAACATGCTCTGTAAGACCACTGAGGAAATAATTCATTTACTTATGATTTTTAATTTGTAAGAATGTTAAAAAAGTACACTTCTTCCATGAAGACATTTGATTCTGTTGGGAATTTTTTGCAGCAAATACTGTGTAGATACTCCTTCTGAATCTTTTTCCATAGCAGATCTAAAGAGATCCCATCTGTCATAGCTTGCATGATAAAGATTTGAGCTTTTTTACTTTGACTATTCCAAAAAAAGCTGGCAAAATAAAAAAAAATAATTAAGACTAAGTGGTTGAAACATGCATACTTGCACCTAAAGGCACTCAAATTTGGACTGTGGGTCTTTGGTTTTATTTTTAGAAAGTGTCCAGTCCCCTGTGGATGTCTTTGGAAGATAGAACTCAACAACTTTTAGGTCCTTAACACCCTTCTTTCTTTTTGAGTTGTTAACCATATGCTAATTGTTCTAATACTAATTCTAGACATGTACCTACCATTTTCCAGCATCCAGTTTGCAAAATATACTTCAATTCATGCAGAAAACTACTTGTTGACCTTGCTGGAAAGTTAGGGGTTCCTTGTGTCACGTCTTACTGTCACTGAGACAAAGAGAACTGCTGCTCTGCTCTACTTGCAAAATGTTATATTGAGGAGTAAGACCTTGTTTGAGCAGAGGAAGCTAGAAAAGTTGCAAGAGCCACCATTATGCAGGAATCTAAGCCAAGCTGTGGGAGACTCTTGTCAACAAAAGGCTTTTCTGAATCAATCACTTTCGCAGGAGAACTCAGGTAGAAATGTTGCACAAGACCCTGTATATCTGGAACATTAAATGCTTCAAACTCTCCTACAAGGACCTTGCACATACAAGATAAACCTAATGTGTTTAATAATTATGAGACCAAGTCCACCATTTGGCACTTCTAATATTAGTAGAGAAGACTGTCTTTTATACATTGACAATGCTATAGGAGATACCTCCTGTTCTTTCCTTTTCCTGCAATATTTGAGGAACTCAGTGTAAGGCAGATGGCATGAAGGAAGTTGGAGTGTTATTTTTCTACAAAAAAGGTAGAAATATGTTCAGTATGTAGCGCAACAAGCTGCCTCCCTACTCGATCATGTGCCTCCTGCCACATGAGCCTGGTGTTTCCTGTACTAATATTCCAGTCGAGTGCCCATTCTAGCCCTTAAGGACAAAGCAGGTCATGTATAATTGTAGTGCTTCCTTGAATCACAAAACACTCAGCACAAACGTTTTTTTTTTTTAATTTGCATTTCACTTTATCAGTCTGTTGACTCACTCGTATTTTGTTGGCATTTTGCCTCTCTTCCATGTTGCAGGTAGGAGTGTTATAAAAGTTGCACAAAGATGGGTGCCCTGTTAACTTTGATGGCTAGCTCTGTCACAACCTTCTTTTCTTCTTAACAAAAGGAAAGCAATTGCCTTGAGTAATGCATGAAAATTGGCAGAAGTTACAGATGGCACTGTCAAATAGCAAAAGAAAAAGTAATGTCCCATCTACTGTGATTTGTCTGGCAGAATTGAGGATGCTTCTGTCATTTCCCTGACACGATGCTATACTTATCCATGGCACATGGACAAGACTTGTCATTTAGATAAGAGCTGAAGTGAACAGAGAATGCAGAGCCACAGTAGATTTATTAGTTTGGATTGAATTCAGAAGAAAAACTGCTGTTGAGAGAATTTTGATATTCACTTTATGTGATTCTGCAGTTGCTGTAAACTACAGCAGCTTGACCCAGTAAAGATGTTCCTGTTTTTTAAACATACCTTTGTCTGAAGTTAAAGTACAATATCTCTCTTCATACCTTGTATATGGCTCATCTATGCTGGTGATAAAATCTATGCAAAACTGTGGTATCAACCTTGTGCCATTTTTGCTTTTAAAAAGCCACCAAAATAAATAGAGCAACCCTAGTAATCTGTATTGTTACATGTACAGAGTGAGTTCCCCAGCTTCTAGCCTTTTAATGTTCTACACTGTGTTCTGTACAGCAGCCATATGTTATTTGAAACAGTGTGTTGCCTTTTCAGGTGTAATTTGGTTTACAACATGTTTATTCTCAGCAGGCTTTTCTCTGGTCAGTGCGTGACTCTGAAACCACTTCAAGATGACTTGCACAGTGTGATAAACTTCAATAATAATAATAAAAACAACTAAAAAACCCCAAAACCATCAAAACAAAACCCCAGCAAACAAACCTAAATCAAACAGAAAAATCCCCCACCTACCTAACTGAGAGTAAAGTAAAAGTTTGCCTTATTTACATTGGAATAGATCCAGAATGTGTCAGTGGAGGGAAGTATTGAAAGAACTTGTGAAAAAGAAGGTTTAGTTTTGGTGAAGGAAATGGGACCAGGAAATCCCAGAGATAGGCTGTTAACACAGGTGTGAGGATCCACCCCTCCTTACTTGGGTTCTGTGCAGTCCAAGCAACTTTAGGGAACTCACTAGTTCTCTGTGTCTTTTGCTGCCTTGCCTCTGTGCTCTCTGTATATCCAGCCTGGTTGTTCAGATGCCCCCACGGTGAGAGGTGCTTGTGGCACTGCTGCTCTGCTTGCAGCAGGGTGGGAGGAGCTGTGCATGTCCTGCAGGGCTCTGAAAAGCCCTTCCTCAGTACCTGTCTCACAGGAGAGGAAAGGATATGGCAGTGCCCAGAAAATGGGTTGGGTTGGTGTAAAGCCTGGCAGCAAGTCTTTGACATGCAGGGCTTGGTCACATGTTTGTGATCTTGGCAAGATCTGCTATGAAGTACCTTCATGTTCTGCACCCAGGATATTGACAGGTGTTTTGATTTAGAGGATAAGTTCATGAGAAATGTGTCTTCGCAGGCATACTTCAGAAAATTGAACAAGTCACCAAGCCTTGGTTTTCCAGCCTTGAATGGCTGGGAAAAATGGTTTGCAGAGGAAATGGTTTGGTTAGTAGTGGAATATATTGAATTGTTGCATGAAATTTCTTCCTTTCCTGTTTTCTTGGTACTGATCCAATGACAGTGTCTCTCCTAGGAGGTACTGCTTAGACACAATAACCTTGGATGCTATCTTGAAGAACCATGTATTTAAAGGGAATTAGTCACTTTGAAAGTGTCCTGAAGGCTCTCCTGGGTGTTTGCTGTCCTGGAGTGGTGATGGGGAAGAATTTCCTGGGCAGGAGAGGGCCCTGGGCTGGTGCAGAGTGTGGCTGGGTGGTACCTCTCTTCCACATCTGTATCCCTCCATAAGGAGGAGGCACTCACTGATGGCTTGCAACATCTCAGGAACTTTATAATGTATGTTAGAGGATGTAGGGGGAGAAGGGCACTGGTGTTCTTTACTGGTGTAAAGAAGCAAAGGAAACCTTCTGTGCTTCCCTACTGTGTATGAATGCAGCTGTAACTGGTATTCTTCTATTTTCTGAACAACTTGCAGACTGTCTTAATGTCTTCCTTACTTTTTATTTTGTTTTTAAGTTTGTAAAATATGAACCTCCTAGAGCTAAAAACTAGTATGTATTGGTAGGTTTGGTCATAACAAAGATGGGGCCTTGGAGAAATTGTGTAGAGGGGTGGAATTCAGTCACTATAGTTCAATATTGCAAACAATAAAGGGAGTAAATATGTAATGGGAAATAGCTTGAGAGCACACCATTACTAGGAACAAATGTAGAATGATGAGGACACAAATCCAAAAACTCTGAGAAAACAGAAAAGAGGCATAAATCAAACAACTTAGTTGCTAGATATGACACTACTCTTTTTTTTTTTTTTTTTCTACTACACTCTAAAGGACAATGAACATAGTAAGCAGCTGATATATGATTGTATCTTTCTTTAGAGCACTCTCTCTGGAGTCAGTGGGAAGTAAAATGTGTATTAAAGGCAGAATTTGAGATAGACTTCTCCAACCTTTATTTAGAGTCATTAAAACATATCACTGCAACTAGAATAAGTGACTTAAAGCAATGACCAGACTTTTGGAATAACCTCAGGTTATCTGCATTTTTCCCTCATCAAATCCAGTGTATCCATACAAATATTAGGATTGTAATTAAAGCTGATGGGGAAGGACAGACCACCAAAGGTAAGCATGTTAAGGTCATGTTTCAGCCACATGCTTGCTAGTAATAGTGACGCTACTGCAATTCCTGTTGCTCTTCAGAGCTGAAGAATTAGCTAAACAGAAAGGTGACATCAGCTCTCACTGATGTAGTCTAAGTTGTGACTACTGTCTCACAGGCAAATTTGCCAGCTCCCCTTTGTGTGTTGGGGCATCCAACAGACTGATCCTAAAAGTGAATAGTGTGTGACCTTAACTGTTGCATTGCCTAACAAAAAACCACTGCCTGTAAGGCTCCACTGCCAGCAAGAAACACTTCCCCCAATGGAAAACATCAACACTTGTATCTTCCTTTTCCTTGGAAGGCGTTATTTTGTTTACCAGAATGTCGTAGTACTTCAAGAAAATAAAAAAAAATCCAAAAAACAACAAAACCAAACACAAACAAACAAAACAAACAAACAAACAAAACCAAACCAAAGAAACACCCCAGGAAACAAACCACCAAAAAAATAGCACAAGAACAATTTTACCATGTCAGACCAAAAGTCTGTTTAGCCATCTTTAGTCTTCAACTATGGCAGTAGTGAACAGATGTAAAAGCAGGATAAGAGTAGACTGATCCATTTCCATAGGCTGTGAAGCTGCAGTCAGAGCACTACCCAAGTGGAAGACTGCATGAACTGTGTTCTTGTCCATCAGTGGACCTATTGTCCATAAATTGTTTAGTTTCTTTTTGAACTTACTTCTTTTCCTGATCACCCCAGTCTTCTGTGGCAAAATGATCAATGAAGTATGTAAAAGTATTTATTCTTCTGTGCTTTTAAGAGTAGCACTAAATAGCATGACTTGGGTATTTGTGGTGTTCTGAGAAACAGTTGATAATCACTTCCTATTCATCTTCTCCACATTGATAGACATGTATGAAATGAGCACACTCCATCTTTATTGTCAGGTTTCCACTCTGAAGAGTCCTTTTCTATTCAGTCTCTATTTTTAGAAAATCATTTTGTCTCTGGTCATCTTTTGTTGCCCCTTTCTGCTATGTGTGTTATGAGGTTACTAAAATTGCACTCATTACTCAAAATGTGGGCACCCAAAGGATTTATATGAAAACATAATGATGTTTCATGTTTTGTTCTCTGTTGTTTCCCTTACAATTTCTTATTTACATTTGGACTATTGGGCATTGAAATGATATTTTTATCAAAGTAACTGTTATTTTTGATCAGTATCAGAGATACTACATTACTTTTTGACTAGGAAAATATAGTGTCAAGCACATAATTTTGCACTTATGTTTTCCATAAGGACATTTCTTCATTTATTGATGATGAATTTCATCTGCCTTTTAATTACTCATTCGGCATCGTTAGGTCTTTCTGGAATTCATCTGGGTTTGTTATGGTCTTTATTACCATGACTAATTTATCATGAACAAGAGAATTGTTTATTCTTTTAATTTGCCTTCTATCATTTAGCAAATCATCAGTCTGCCAGGGGATGTTCCTTCTAATCCAATGACAATTTATTTTCCTTAGAGGTCATTGCGAGACTTTTTGAAATTAATTTCTTCCAGAAATCTAGGATCCTCCATGGCTGCACTATGCTAGCTTGTTTGCAACTTCAGAAACTTAATAAATTTGAAATTGTACTTTCATTGAAAAAGGAGAAAAGTTGATTTTCTTTCCATTCTGTCTTATTTTTGAAAGTACCCAGCAAATTTATTACTTATTTTAGTTTCAACCTCTCTACCCAAGTTAAAAGCTTTTATCAAGGTCTGTAGTTGCTTGGATCAACCTTGCCAACATTCATTTATGTCACATGGAAGTCAGTTTCAGAGAAAGGGCTTTATAGAGTAGCAGGTAGTAGACAGGCAGGTGGGTTGGAAGTGGGTGATCTTTAAAGTCCCTTCCTACCCAAACCCTTCTGTGATTCTAGGCTACCCTGCTGCCTGATGTGGACTGAGAGTTTACATCAGCTGAGTGTGGAAGAAGTCCCAGTTGAAAAGGAGGCTTTGGCAGAGCTCTTTTATTTCCACACCTTATTATATCACCTTTCAGGGTAGAAATAATCTTTTGTCTCTTTCAGTAAGAGCCTTTTTTCATGCAGCCTATGATGAAGATTCATAATTCAGTCAGCCACCAAAATACAGTTAGGGTAAAAAAAATAAATTACATATCACTTTAGTAAACTGATCCTTCCTAACAGGTTTGGTGTGGTTAGATTGCTCACAAGAGAACCCCCTGAAGACAAAAATTAGGCAAATTGCCTAGGCCAGTACTGAGTGACTGAGAACTGGGAACTTTTAATTAAGTTGATATAAAACATTTATATGTAAAGTGTTCTTTACTTAATATTGGCCGCATAAATAATTCAGCTGAGAAAGAAGATGAAGATTCTTAGACTAGTAGATTTGACAAGCCTAATTGTGCTCGTGAAAGTGTAGACAGAGCTTATAAATGATATGCTCAGAACAAGAATCCTAATGTCACCATTATCACAAGTTACTAAAATGGAAGAAGAGCAGCCTTAGCTTTTATTTGCTAATAAAATTTGGCTAGTAATTGCAGCAGCAACAAACCCAGCAGGTGCTCTTTGCCTATTAGTCAAATTTATTATATAACAACAGTATTTGATTACTAGACTGATGACTTGTGAAGTGCTTCTGCGTGTCTGAGAGCACAATCGAGGGACTGACTACAAATACCTGATTGCTAGACATATCATGTGGGGTTCTTTGGGTTTCATTCCTAATTGGATGAAACGTTTGTGCAAATAGCTGTTTGCAGTGAAAGTCCATTTGAGAGTCTCCCTGGTGGAACCAGAAGATACATTTGGTTACCTTTTCCTGTCTTATCACAGGGGCCAGACATAAACTATCTGAAATACTCACGTTTATCAGCAGTTCTTAAAAAACAATCCTTTTTTTCCCCCCATTTATCATATTTGTTAATATTTTCTGCTGTTAATTCTGCTGCTGGAGTTCATGAAAAAGGTTAAGCCACATCAGAAATCTGGGGGCAAAGAGATAGTGCCTTCTGCAAAACAGTCCCAAGCATGATGTTAAAAATGTATCTTTGTAGTCTGTGTCTTTAAACAATTGTTATAAAGATTTCTGCCTTTTTCTGTCTGGCCTATGCTGGTTTTGGCTTCATACACATGAGGTTAATTTCTGTTTGACTTTAGTGAGTGTGTGGATGGGCTTCACCTGCTAAGCACAGCTTCAAGAGGGAGGAGCCAGACATGGTACTGCTGCACAGAGTTAAAGGTGGGCAAGAGGGAAGTGGGAAACGCATCCTGCATGTCACAGCTCCTATTCTTTGCTCCTGCCCATAGAGATGGGAGGGCTGCTGTGGCAAAAATGAAGCTAAGCACTGCATATTAATTTCAGACAGTTGTTCTAAACAAGCAGAACATTTTGATTTACTTGGGTTGGGTTTAATATAGGCATCAAGGGAACTATTCGGGTTTCCCCAATATGAGAGGAAAATGCAATTTTTACCATTTTCTCACTGATGTTTGGCTGCAGTCTGGCTCCCTTTACTGTACTGGAATAGCTGTGGCTATTAGTATTTTATTCGTTCCCTCTCCTCATCAGAGCTGTACAGCCCATCTGGAATAGGCAGGAACAAAGGGCAGGGAGACAGACTTTTAGCCCCAGGTTCACCAGAGAGGACACAGACAGTTAAGCAGAAGCTGTTAAAGTAACACCAAGGTGCTGAACATGTATTTGTGTCCTAACCTGACCTCTCTGTATGCACTCTCTGTTTTGCAACCACCTGTGTCCTCTCTTTCCTGGGGTCTTCATTACACATTTGTGGCCAGGGCAGGGTTAGCACATGAGCTGCCTTGGGGCTCATGTCCTCTCATACATGTGTGGGGACACCTGTGTGCAGCAGGGGGAGGACAGGCCTGACCTCCTGGCTGTAACTTACTGGATCTTCCTCTCAGTTACTTCAAAATGTTAAAGAAAATTTGTTGTGCAGCTTTTCAGAGCACTGACCCTGAGATGAAGGCACCACAGAAATCATGTAAAATGTTATTAGTGAAAAATACAGTTTACTATGTTTATTGCTATCATACACAAGCAACAGACTGGAATTTGTTTCACTGCAAAGTGAAATAAGACGTAAAACATTAGAAACATTCATTACAGCCTAAAGTTTTAGGAAATGAAGTGTTAAAAAGCACAAACTACTGAAAAGAGATTTAAGTATTTCTATTTAAATCTCTAAGATCTCCTCAGAGTAACACATGGTAGAGAGGCTTTCTGCATTGTCTTAAAGCATCAGTTTTTCAGAGTTCCTGAGTATATGTGTATGAAGTTACATTGCAAGTGAAGAAGGAAAGAATATATAAGATCAATTTATTTATCTATTCATTTATCTAAAATATAATAATATTTCTATTAATAATTTGATTTCCCTCTAACAACCTATTTCCACAGCACACACTTTGCTCACAGACTGGACTGGAAGGGACAATGTAGTACTGCTGAGACTTCACTGTGCAACACAGTGTACAGTTTGCAGACAGTACAGCCTTTAAACAAAAATTAAATACGGTGGTTGAGAAATTGTGCTTGGAATGTAAAACGCACTGACATAGCATTAAAAATTTTATTATACTGAAAAGGGAACTCCTTTTGTGTCCTGCCTGCTGTTGGACTCTTTACTACCCTGGGTGCTGTGGGTTAAGTCTGTGTGGGCAGAGTTTACTTGACGTGCAGAAAACACGGCATTTGTTGTTGGGAATCCTACTGAACCCACACTGCTCACATGCAGCAGTTGTCCTGGCAGGGCAGGTGTGCCTGTGTGTTGCTTTGATACACATGACTGTCTGCAGTTATTTTTTTTTATTTCTGTTTTGGTTTTTTTGTTTGTTTTTGTTCATGTGTTTTTCATTTGGATTGTTATATTTTCAAGAGTGGACTCATTCTTGAAACCTTGTCTTTTGTTTCTCCTGTAGCTGCCTGTGAGAAGAATACTTCAGTTGTAAATGGAAAGAATGTGATATGAAATTCATCAAGAGGCAATAAACATAAACTTGATAATATAATTAAATGTGCTTCTGTGATAGACATTATTTTCTGTCTGTAAGTTCTGTTCAGCTCTGAACCTTTATGAAGTGACCTCATTAGTGGTGCTGGTAGAGACTGCAGTAGGACTAGCAGCAAGTCCTCCAACAGGGAAAATTAAAACAAATTCCTCATCCAACTAATTGAAACCTCTGCAAGCTGAGAGTTTTAGAAAATTGCTTCTCAGTTTCATCCTTCAAAAACTTGAAATTATTTTTTTTCCCTCCTCTGGTGATTTCCATTTGGACAAGTTTTAATCTTTTCTTCCTTAGATTTTTAATGGAAGTTGAAGTTGCAGAATATTTTTTGTTTTTGAACAAGCTGGGCTTATGCTTTACCTGTGGCTAATCAGGAATTATTGGGAAATAAACTATAGAGCTTTTTTGTCCATGGGTTATTACTTAACTGCTGTTTTCTTTGCCATTTTGA
Organism: Hylia prasina; assembly: GCA_013397195.1. Taxonomy (NCBI): domain Eukaryota; kingdom Metazoa; phylum Chordata; class Aves; order Passeriformes; family Sylviidae; genus Hylia; species Hylia prasina. The sequence goes on from VYXD01016610.1 coordinate 1,509,167, forward strand.
TAAGGGAGTTCATGGGAATTATTCTGCAGATTACGCTGTTGAAAATGTTTGTGATAAAGAATTAACTGTTTCATCGTTGGTTTATGAATAAATATTAGCAAGTAACTTGCCAAATTTATATAAATGTAATTTTAAAAGGTTCCCAAACCAAAATATATCTTATTATAATGCAGATTGGCTACAAAGTAAAAATTGGATAACAGTGAGCATGTTTCTAAAATGCATATATGAACAGACATGACTAAACTTATTTTTATAGGGTAGTAACTCCACACAGGTCTCCATGAGGCAAGAGGCTATCTGACATGTATAGGAAGTGAAGGCAGAGCAAAACCAGAAATTTTATGTTAGGAGATATATGAAAGATGGAATGTATGAGAGGAAAAAGGTCAAAATGGTTTGTAAATTATAGGTTGTCTTTTCTGTCATCTGACTTTTTTCTTTGGTAATTCTTCTGCAGAGAGAGTTCTCCAATATTAAGGACAAGTCCACCATGGGAGGAGAGGCTTTGAAGGGAGCCTCTGCCAACTTTTGGTCTCTTTCTGTCCAGTGTGTCTCTCAATTTGTTCAGCGTGTGAATGAAGAGTCACATTAGGCCATTGATCAAAATGTGTGGCAACACTGACCAAAATGAGAGATATGGCTAGGCTACTATTAATTTATAATGTTAGTTAAGGATTTTTTTTTTGTTTGTTTGTACCTCCAATATCTCTGAAATACATATTGTCTATAAAATCCCATGTAAACAAATCTTTGAAACTTAGAGGGCCCTGTTCCTTCTACTATGTACTGCCCCAGCCCCTTGTGGGCCAGGTGCCTGGCAAACTCAAGAATGCCAGTGAAGAAATTCTGACTTTTTTCTCTGCCAACATTGTCTTAGTTGCTTTAAAGTATTTGAGTTCTGTTGTTCAACAGTGATACACAAGCTCAGTGATGTGGATGAGGGGAAAAAAAAAAGTCAGTATCACAAACAGCTCTAAATTAATTTAGCAAAAGAGGAAATGAAGCAATTCCAGCTCTGGGATGAGTATACCGACACTTAAAAGCTTCTGTCCTTGCATTAAAAATGATAAAATAACAAAATGCATACTTTCAGCACTTTGATGTTCTAGAGGATTTGGAATATGTTTATGTTTGTTGCTTAATGCTTGTAAAGCAGTGGGGACCTGTGTTTTAGCTGAAGAAAACATTTAGATCTCCTTTTCACTTCCAACAGGTGCATAGTTTAGCTGAGGGGTGGCTTTAAACCTTCCTCTAAAGACTGAAATGTCAGCATGATATTTCTGCACGTTCAGAAATACCATGGGTATTTCTTCCGAGTTCATTGGGACTTATGCCAGGAGATGGGATTGATTCAATTGCAGAGACTCTGGTCAAGCCCCTTGGGACAATCAAGCTGAAGAACCAGTACTTTTTCTGCAAGTTGTTCTGCAAATCCCAGCAATGCTGCAAGCAGGCCTGGACCACAAAGGTGTTTTGTGATAAAATACAGCACAGAGGAACAAGAGCCTGGGGGCTTCTGCATGAGAGATCATGAGTGCTTTACCCTAGGAAAGTTGAATCAGGTTTGAGAGCACTTGGACATTCCCAAGTGCTCTCAAACCTGGCTCAACTCAGCCAAGGTAAAGCAGTCATGATCTCATATGCAGAGGTCATGACTGGCTGTCGAGAACAGATAGTAAGAGGTGGAGAGAAGAAGTTTGGAAGCAGCTGATTGCCCTGCATTCTTACCTGCAGCAAAGTTGTAGGATTTTTCTTACCAATCCTTTTTCAGTTTTCCCTGGGCATCTTGTAAAGTGTGAAGGAAAATGTGCACAGCAAATAAACACTGGGAATGAACCTGTGGTGCTGGCATAATTAATTTTCTTATGTTGCATTGCCTGAGCTGTAAACAGCAGCAGAAGCAGCTGGTAAATGATTCAGTTTCTCTTGCACGTAGGAAAGGTGGAGATAGCAATTTTCCTGGCTTGACTTATTTGTTCCTTCTTCTTCACTGTATTTATGTGGTGTTAAAGGGTTTCTGCAGGTCAGATATGGCCCTGTGGATTTTTCACACTATCCCCCAAGCAAATACAAGTTCATAGAAACAAATATTTCAGTGTCAATCAGAAGCAAAGCTTCTATGAAAAGGATCTTTTAAATTCTAGCATGTAACTCCTACCCATTCATCCCTCTTCCCATTCCTGAATAGCCTCTATATTGTTCTGTATTTAGTTTTTACCTGGTACTTGGAATTCAAGAGCATTTTCTGTACCATATCTGAGTGCTAAACTTTGAATTCTGTGGAGGAGCCTTTTGTTTTGGTACAAATGAAAAACAAATACCGAAAGTTCGCTAAATAGAGGTCTGGTTTTGCAGGAATTTTAGTAAGGACAACTACAGGATGGCAGGAGAAACTTTCCTACTAACTTGAGAGACTCTCACTCATCCTTTCATCTTATTACATTGTCAGAATCTGTAGGTGGAAGGGCTGATATTCTGCAAGATGTGGCAGACCTGAGCTGTTAGGAGAAATCTGCTATAATTGGGTGTATCAATGGCAAGGTGAGTGCTGGTTGTAAGATAGTATTTCTATTGTAAATGTGTTTTCTTCTGCCTTTCCCTCTCCCTGAAGTGAAACATAAGTACCTTTGACTTCTTGCTGTATACATGTATTTTTGTATGGAGCTTATTTGTGGAAAAACATGCCTACACTTTTAAAGCATCAGCATTACCCACTTCTCTTCCCTTACAATGCTGTGAAGCAGAACTACCCTCCTGCAGTGTTCTGTCGCATTCAGTTACAATGCCTCACTACAGACCACAAAATGGAATGGCAAATTCACATCTACATTTGTAAAAGGACATCTCTGCATCTCTTCTAATTTCAGTGCTGCTTGATCCTGCTCTTCTGGTACCCTGAATTGGGAGGGATGGTTGGAAGTTCTGTACTGAACAGTTCTTGATGTAAAAGTCTGTGCCAGCAGGCTGACAAGGAAAAAGCTAGGGCACCTGAGATTTCATGGCCTAAGTCTGAATTCAAAGCCTATTAATGATTTGTTACAAATAATTTCAATCCCCATCTTTTAGTTGTATTTATATAGTGTCACACTCTCATTTTATTCTTCCTCTGTAATGTATTTTTATCTATGAACAATTTTGTTAACTAACAGATGTGAAAACCATATGTGTTCTTTGTAATATTTTTAATATGTTGTTAACAGATATGTATGTTTGTTTACATCCTATTTCTTACACTACTTGTGTGGTTTGATCTTAGAAAATGTTTTGGAATACTATTAGTATTGTAGCAGCATGCAGGATGATCATGGAAATGTTTAACATCCAGTGGGGCTCTGTGTTGTTTGAAAAGTCACAGAGAGAAGATATTGAGAAGACGGCATAGAAAGGCACATTATAGGCACTATTGCAATTTCACTATGATGTTAGATTAGATTTTAATATATATACAAGTAAACTATGTTCAAGGCCATATATTGTGAAAGATCTGGAAAATGAAGTCAAATCTTTCATCTTCACCTGTGACTTTCTGAAAACCACCTCAGTTAATCACTTTTAAACTGTTTACTCTTACAAGTTGCAGTGGAAGACAAATGGGCATCTGCTTTGCATTTCAGTGTTCTCACTCTTTACATTAGTACTGTGCTAAATTCTCTCTTTTCACAGGTTCAGATTCACAATTTTTTTTCTTTTTGGTTCCTTTCCTGATCCATGTCACAGAATATTATCCTTGCCAATGAAAATAGCATTGAAAAACCATAAAATACACAGCCAGTTATGGTGGGAAAGTAAAAAAAAAAAAGCCCAATTCTAACAAAAAGTATGCCTTAGTAGTGCTCATTCAAAAGATGTTAAATTACTGGTATATTTGGATATTCTGTGTGAAAGTAAATAAAGGAATTAAATGCTTGTGTTTATAAAGCTGTTAAGTTTAAAGACATAAACTCAAAATGGAGATGACACAGGAGATGGAAAGTTACAGGGAAAAGCTCCTATACAAACACTTGTATCAGTCCCACCAGATATCTTTACTTTTGAATCAATTTATGAAGTAACTTCTCCCCTTCAGTTAAGAATAAATAAATCATTAAGCAGACTAAGAATCTTACTAAAAAAACCCCAAAACTAAACCAAAACAACCCAAAATAAAATAAACCAAACCCCCCAAACCCCCTCCACAAACTGAACTAAAAAATAAACAAAATTTAACTTAATCAAGCTGAAATAAGTTCTATGGCCATCTTAAATAGCTGCAATATTTCAGTTGACTTTGACAGGTTGATACCAACCTGTCTGCCTGGGATTCCATATATTTGACTTTTCTGCATGAAGCCTGCTGACTTCTGTGGGAACAATATAAATTATATGAAAGGCATATCAAGCACCAAGGTCTATAAAACACTACAGGCCTATACAGATAGGAATCCCAGTAGTGTTCTTGTATCCCTAATACTGTTTTTTATAACTAAAAATATTTCATTTTGAGTTGTTCTGTTTACCAGTACAGCTCCCATCATTCACTCTCTAACACTGTTCTTCCCCATGCTGTGCTTAGTGTTGGAACTCAATATTAAAGCATGATATATTTGGAGAATTCTTCTGTGAGAAAGTCCACTGAATTGATCAGGCCCTTTTTATTGTAATGGGACACTGAATATTTATGCCTTGAAAAATAATAAACTTAGCGACTAGTAATAGTGGTGGTTGAAAAAGTTGCTCCTTTTCATCTTATGTTCTCTTTCTTATAAAACCATCTTAATTCTAAATCTGTTCTGGAAACCTGTTCCATGTAACATGAAAATGCATTGTAATTATGATTCTATGATATGTTATCCTGTTTATTTGGTTGGTCTCTCTTTGGTTTTCGTAAACTAAATTCTTGTTCTTCATTAATGAAGTACTTGTCATTGTGACAATTTTCAAAGTGAAATTAAGAGTAATCTTAATTCTTAATTGAGGTGAAGTACATTTGAGATTCAATGGAAATCAAGTTGTTGCTCAGATTTCTTGACTTCTTCATGAACAGATATACTCTGGTGTGTAAGGGGTTGGATTTCTAAACTAGAAGAAGATAGCTACACTCCCCAAAGGGCAGCCAGACTTGTGTAGTGTTATGTGTACCTTCTACAGAGAATTGACTACATAAAGTAAATCATGATAAAATAAAAATGTTCAGAAAATATTTGCCATTATGTAGTTTATAAGTGGCTAAGAAATGATGAACAAATTTTATAGTCATCCTGCTGGAAAAAAGAGGAATTAATAGATTTTGGGGGGATTATGCTTTATTCTTTTTATGCTTTGTCTTTTGTTATATCCTTGCAATACTATAATCTTTTTTTTGCCACTTTGCTTTATGAGAGTAAAGCTAATGTCTTCAATCTGGGCCTCTCCTTGAATTTTAAAGTAAAATTGAATAGCTGCCCAATCTGGGGTGTCTCTCAGTTCTTTGGTGGCAAATCCAAATACCAACCAAATACAGTGGGATTAAAGCAAATCTGTGAGAAGTTCTTCCCATCTGGTGCTTCCAATCAGTCTCTTTCCATGCTGGTGTCCAGTCCTAGAGCTAAAGGAGATGAACCTTATCAGGAATTATTCCCTGCCCCTTTGACAAGGTACAGCACATTACCTGAAGCAGAAAAATCCCTGTTGTCCCAGACTGCCTCTCCCTTCAGTCTGTTCTAAAGGAAGGTGTATTGATTTTTTTTTCCCCCTTCCTTATCTAGGGCTAAAAAAAAGGTGATATGTCATCAGTATAGATACTAAAACTACCAGAATTCACATCATACAATGAGCTAGAGTTCATTAACAAACTCACATCACAAAGTTTTAAGAGGGAAGAGCTGAAGAGCTGTGCAGGCTCTTCACTGACTTTTGATCTGTTTAGCTCACTTCGGAACACTGGAAGAATTACCTAAAAGTGAAGGAAGCTAAAGCTGTTTGTGTGATGGCTGAAGGTAAAAAAGAACAATCAGTCATTGATTCCTTGTACAGTTTTTGAGTAGTTGTTATAAGATTCAATAACAAAGTAATAAAAGAAGGTTACAGTAAAAGATGAAATAAGTGTATTTCTAAACAACCAGAAGATCATTAGTTTGAAAGAATTTGTCTCTTCTGTCTGGGTTACAGGTTTAACTGATGCAGGCAATACTGTTGATATAATTATTTTTACAGAAAATGTGAGTTGGTGATGGTCAGAATTTTGGCTATGAAATGAAAATGATAAAAAGCTCACCAGTACATAGTGAAGGGACTAAAACTTGGGTAATTGTAAAATAGCAATCACTGTCAGGGAGCTGCTTTGTTGGTGTATGCAGACTGTGACATTTGACATTGTTATTTTCAAAGTAGTTATTAGAACCACTAATATGACTATTAAAACTTGCATATGACACACAAGTGAGCAATCAGACAAGGTGAGAGGACAATGGGAAGTTCTGTGTCTAGATCTGAAGCCCTTAGTGGGCTACAGTGAAGGACTAATCCTTACCTGTAGAAACAGAGAGCCTTTCCAGTAGGAGGAGAGGGTATCCTTCACAATGAGCAGTTGTCTCTGTTTCTGGAGCATCATGTCAGATCATGGGTGGTAGTTCCAGGAGGATCTCAGTAGGCAATGTTCACCTAATTGGGGCAGATGACTAGAGTGATTTCACAAAATCAACTATTGTAGTTTAGCAAATCACACTTAAACTTTTTCCTTAATAATTCCGCCCCCAGCCCCTCCTTGTTGGGAGTGTATTTATTTTTCTTTTGTTTCCCTCTTTAACAGAGAAAATATAATATATCACTGTGGCAACATCTGGGTTGAGGTTGATTTCCATTGTTAGCAATTTGTAAACAGGTAGTCTTCTCCCATTTCTGATTTTTTTTGTTTTGTTTTGGTTTTTCTGAAGATGAATGTTAAATTCCATTTGAAAATTAGTCTTAATGTCTTCAAACTGTGTTTCTGAGTTCAAGCTCTCATCTGTGTTATTTGGGAGAGCATATTATTCATTAACAGTGGTACCCTATACCTTTTATACCAATGTGAGCCTCCCTGACCTCAAAAGCAGCAACTCATTTCTTCCAAACAAAATAAGGTTCAGAAATATGCCTAAAGGTGAAATCCCATAAATAATAAACTACTGGCTTTGGTCTTTTTGTCAACAAAACATATAAAAATGCCCTTTCTTTTGACTTTATAAAGTCAAGTTATTACAATTCTGTTTGTGCTCTCTTGTTTCCATGGAAACAGTCAGTCTAATTTTAAGGAATACTCTTCACTCCTACCATTCAATTAAGTGTGACATAAATTTATGTAGTACTGCTGGTGTCTCTTGCACCATCATCAAGAAAGCTCAAAATGCACTGGAGACAGTGTGCACATCAGATAAGGAGAACGCAAGTGAAAGTTTCCCAAAAGAAGATAAAAACCCCAAACCCAAACAAATAAAAAACAACAAAAACTGAAAAAATCTGAAAAAAACCCCAAAACCCAACAACCCCAGAAATCTAAACTGTATGAGCTTTGTGAGGTACCTCTGTGTCAGTTTAAATGTACTGTCACTGGATTTGTCTGAAATAATATTAAAGGAAGAATGAGTCTAGCAAGAAGTGCATTATATTTAACTCAGATATGTAGCAGACCTCTTTCTTCTGGATATTTAAATTTTAAAATAATTAAAATACGCATTGTCACATGCAATGTAAAAGTGAAGTAGAAAAGCAAATTAGAAGAGAGATGGGGAGACAGTGCTGTTCAGTTTCTAACAACTGGATAACTTCATCTGTGTTTATCATAAAGATGAAGCTACCTAATAATATAACTGATGAAATGTCACCTATAAAGGCCATGGTGCCTGTATTAAATGTGCCAATGTGTTGCATACAACACACTAAGGAGTAAAAATGAGGTAAGATTTCATATCTCAGCTGTCAGCAGAGTATCAGCAATTGATATCAGACATTGCACTAGGAAGTGCATAGAATGTGTCTAAAGTCGTTAGCATTGAGATGTACTGAGAGCAAAATAATCTGTATTGATGAATGTAAAAGGAACAGATGTCATCTGCACAAAATTTTATTCAAGGAGATTTAGTGCCATAAAGAGTAACTTTATTTAGTGCCGTAAAGAGCCAATTATTGATTTTGGTAATTGTTGGAGACCTAAAGGAATTAGTGCATAGTGCTTGTTGGTTTTGGTTTGTGGCTGAGCTTCAAACAGCTCTCGGAACCCTGAGTGTACTTACTTAGGGTGACTTATCTTAGGGAGTAAATGAATGTTCATCTATAGCACTGCATGCCTGTGTGCAATCATATGAACAAAGCTCCATCAATTACTTTTCTAACAACAATAAACTACTGTAGAAATAAAATCATAGACAATGGATTGTTAATTGTCACTTCCTTAAACTAATAGCATTATTGTGGAGCTAGCAATGTTTGTCTTCTCTCTTGTTCGGTTATTTTTAATCATATTATGACCTAAGAGGAATTTTAATGAATTGAATGCGTGTGTTTGTATTTTCTTTTGGCTTCAGTCTTGAAAAGTTATACTGCATCTATAAATATAAATGAGAAACCTATAATATAGAAACTAGCATCATAGAACATGCAGATGGAAAAGGATCTTCACAGAAAAAGTAATGCTGCTTTATTTAAATTTGCTAATAAGGAATCTGAGGTAACTTTCACAATATGCTTTGCAGAGTTAACATAGATCCCAAAACACATGTAACAAATTATTCTTTTCCTTGAATTGATGTGAAAAAGTAGCTCATTTAGATTTATATTCAACAAACTGGGTAGTTTTAAAATATTTTATCTAGAGATTAATTTGCTGTTACTATTAAAGATATTGAAGATATTAAATTTTCCATCTGTAGAAGTAACTTAAGCACTCAAGGAAGAATAGTTCTCATTTAACAGGAGTCTAGTATGTTTTAAATATTTCACCATGTTTTTATGAAATGTGGCAAAATATTTTGAGAGCAACGTGACTCAAAGTAATTAGGCATCCCATAGCCAGCTTAGAGATTCCTCTGGTTTGCAGAGACATGAAGTAACATGTGTGCCATGACCATTGTACTGTCTTCACTTCTTTGTTAAGGTCACCTCTGTGACATTTCTTCTAGAACTCCCACGTCACTGCATTTTGAAATTAATTTTTAGCATTTGTTCTGTTTCTAGTTGTATATGTCTGGTGGCAATGAATTTCTTCCTCCTTTCTGCTTGTGCTCCAGCAAGCACAATTTTTCTGTTCGTGTCAGGAGACCTGTTGCGGTGCTTTAATTTGTGATTTGTGAAATACATCTTGTTAGAAACAGAAAAAGCTACCCCCAGAAGAGTACAGTTGGTGACAGTGCGAGCAAGACAAAGGAATTGGCAGCAGAACAACACACTGCTGGGAAAGCATCTGTGCTGTGCTTTCAAAAGTAGTGTCGGGGGGAAGCAAGAACAGTGTGAGAGGTAGAAGCTGTAGCTCCTGGCTTATACCTCATACAAGGTCAAAAAAAAAAAAAAATTAAACCACTATTAATAGATTCAATTCATTTACTGAGTTTCATTATTTTTCCTGTTTTGGTAGGGTTAGGAGGAACTGATTCTTTCTGAGGGCTGCTGGAGATGTACTCAGGTGCTCATTGAAGTCTTTAGGCCACCTGCTAAAAAGCCTTGCTTGTGTCCTGACCCACCCTGTGTTGCCTTCTGTTGCTCTTCTGACCAGCCATACCCCTCTCTGAAGTGTATATATAACTCTCAGCAAGACATAGCTGGATGTTTGATCTATTCTGGTGCCTTCATTCCTATTGATGCTTCCTGACAACATAAATGGAAGCTGGTTCCTGTAAATTGATGTGGTAGCTGAAAGTGGCAGGGCTGTTTGCTTTTTGTCTAAAACTTCTACTTGTGTGATGGGTTGCACTGGAAGAAGGCTTACATGGCTTTGAGATCTCTTGGCTTCCCAAAGGGACTGTGTCAGATGGAGTTCAGGAGAGAGCCTTGGTCTCTGTGGTGGCACAGCACACTCAAAGAAATGCTTCTTGAGTATCCCAAATACTTGTGAAAAGTCCAATGTGGAGTGGCCCCATTTGTGCTGTCAGCTTTACAAGTGAAAGGCAGGAGTGGAAACCATTATGGAAACCAGAAAACAGCCCTGTGGCTTTTGGCTGTCGTTCAGAAGCGTCCAACGGAGAGACTATTTCACAGCCTCCACCCACCCTCCTCAGCCTGGTACTTTGGCTTCCTCAAAAGATGCCAAAAACTCAACCCAACCACTTTCCTAGTTCCCCACACATTTAGGTGAAACCAAGCTGTAAATATTATTTTTCAGAGAAGAAAAATTGGTGAATCCTGGTGATAATTTAAGTTGGTAGGCTTTTCTTGGCTTTTCTCAGCATGAAATTGGTGTATGGTCAGAGCTGAATCTAGAAGATTTGCCTCTTATAAAAAAAGAGAAAACAGCATTTTTATTTAATTTAAAACCCCCAAATCTCTTCTGTTGTCTAAGCTGGCAATGGAAAAAGCCTGATTTGCTGCATGTTCTTACAGCTAGCAATAACAAATTGAGAGCAAAATTAAAAGCCCAAGAATACATCATAAAGAAATTTTTTTTGTATTTGTTTAACAAAAGTCCATGGTTAAATTCAAAGTTACCTGTCATTTATGTATAAAATGCTAGACCATTTTACTATATTTTTTTCGCAGTAAATTGTGCTGCAGCTTTTGACATATTTTTAAGGTTTCCAGATGAATAATACAATCAATTTTACAAAAAGAAACATTGTGCATCAAGCTCAAAAAGCATGAAATTAAATAGTAGTAGACTAGACAAGAATGCCTGGCATCAAGCGCTGTTATCATTTTCTTAAGGGCACAGCTCACAGTCACTCTTGCCTGGCTTACAGACCTAAGAGTATTTCTGTGTTAAGCTGGAGAAGTTTCTTAGCAAGTGCTGTTAAGGATCAGAGAAACAGTTTGCAGAACAAGGATCTTACTGTATTTGCAATATCATCCTGGTAAATGTTTCGTTGCCATCAAAGAGAAAGCCACTAATTCCTCTGAAACTCTCACTGTCACTAAGCACTCACGACAGGGAGTTCAGGGAGCTCATGGGCTGATGCTGAGATGGTGCAAACCCTCAGCTCCTCCACAGGGCTCCCAGCCTTGGTGCCAAAGAGGATGTAAATATCTCCAACTGTGACATTTTATGCTGAAGGACTGCAGCTCAGCAGACATCAGTCTGATTCTGCTGGAGGGGTTAAGAAGATGTGTGTTTCTGATACATATTTTGAGGTAATTTTGTTATACCTGTACAGGGGCTGGTATTTGGAAACATTAAGTGTTGCTGTCTGTGCTGACCTTGCCCTGTACATACTAAGATAAATAATACAATGCAAGATGTCATCATAATTTGAAAGGCTCTTCTTTAAATACCAAGTGCAGTTGGGTGCTTTCTTCCAAGCTATCAAACATCTACAAAACCAAAAGGATTTTAATATGTGTATTTCTTGCCTTTGTAAGTAAACAAACACATACTTTTAAATTATGGTTCAGTAGTGTTATGATTGTGTAGCAAATTAATAGTGTGGCATGTGATAAACAAAGACAGTCATGGTAACTGTGGTGTCCCTTACAGCTAATTTCCCAGCAAGATTTGTTTTCAGCTGGAAGGTTGGCATTCAGCTTTCATCACAGTTGTCCTGATGCTACAGGGATGTTTTGCATACGTTGTATGAGAGCTGACATGTAGGGAAGCCAGCTTCTACTTTGCCTTTCAGCAATCTTTTTATTATGTGGGGGAAACAGATGCAGTTTTAATCCTTTTTATCTATTCATTGCAAAGTGACAGTGCATATTATGTAGGTGAAATGGAGAACAAAATCTTTATTTATTTTCCAAACCTGACTGTGGTTGGTTGGTTTTTTTTTTTAAACTCAAAAAAAACAACTGAAAAGGCCACAGATTTTGGCAGTCTTTATCATTTAAAGTATTTTTAAAGCAGACTCTCCAGTTCCCTGGATTAAATCAAATAGATTTGTTTGAAAATGTATGTGGCAATGAAATGATTCTGTGAACCTCTTGTGCATTGGAGTGAGTAGTACATGATCTCTATTTACTACAGAGGCAGAAACTATGCACACATTTAGCTAATACTTGTCTCTGATATGAACCTCTAGTGATTAATTGGTTATTTAATTGGTTAATTAATTTATTATTTCTCTTTGGTTATAATTGAAAAGCAGGATAACATTTGCCTAGGATACCGATACTTCTTTAAACAAGTGTTAAGCTGCTTTTTGCAAATCATGACATATATTAATTTCTATGTGTATAGCTACAAACAACTGAAATACACAAAACTTGTTTTTTTCTGTTCATGTATTCTTTTTGATTCAACACAACATACAGGCATGGTGGCATAGCTAAAAAACCCCAAAACAAAACAAAAAATCCCCTTTTACTTGCTGCAATAGTAGTACAATTTTGTCTGGTGCAAGATGAATTTCACAATTTCCTGTTGCCAGCATATTGCGGATTTTGTATTTGTATTATATAAGAATGCCTCACATTCTCTACCACAGAAATGAGATAGGAATACTTTCATAATTTTAGAATACTATGTTGTAAATAATTCTTCAAAGGGTCAAGTCCACAAAAAAAGAGGAAGAAAGCTGCATTCCTATTTTTTGATGGAAGTGGGGAAAATGATGTAGCACTGACTCTACACATTTATAGAGGAGCAAAAGCAAAAAGACACATTAATATAATTTCTGAAAGCTTGAGAAAAGCCAAATGGGATTTTCAACTACTTTTTGTTGAGTCAAAGGTCCTAAGCCATCCCAGCTGACCTAGAAAGAGAAATGTGGGCTTGTCACTGGTTGGCAAGAAATAAAGAAAAAATGAGAGAAGAATTTTTACTGCATGTGTGTGTGGGTGAAGTGAATCCTGCTGTTCATCTTCTCAGCAGGCCATAGGATACCATTAGCATCCTTCTCATCAGCCAGTGGATTTTGTAGGTGAAGAACAGATTTTTTCCTTTTCTCTCAAACACATGGTTGAGCAAAATCTAAAACACACACAAATCTTATTTTGGTTTGGTAATGCAAACAAATTAGAAAAGGAGAGGGGCAAGCCATAACTGAAGTTAGAGTCAGCATTTTAAATTAAATTATTCTCGCTCTGCTTCACTCTCCCAATGTTCTGGCACCCCAGCTGACAATAAGCATTTTCTAGTTAGATTATCAAAACTCTTAATATCTGCAACAGCACTGTTGGTGCTGCAATGCTTCTGTGCAATGAGAATTAAACAAAACAACACATTTTAGCCCTGTGGAGCCACAAGCTGCAGCCAGCTCCAGTGTGGACCTGTTCAGGTTGTGCTTCAGGAGATCTCCAGCACAGGGGCCCTACTGTTCTGAAATGGGAGGTATGAAGAGAAAATGTGCTCCAGGCCTCCCTGAGCTATCCCAAAACCAGGTACTTTGGATTTCCTCACTAATGAGTGGCAGTGGATAGCTTGGGGCTTTGGGGTGCTATATGAGGCTGGCAGTGCTTGTTCTGCAATTGAGGCTGCAACATCTCTTTATGGGTTTTCCTGAGTTAGAAAAAGCATATGCTGTGTCAGTTGTACCTCTGTTGCTCTGGAAGCTTTGTTTGTTCAAAATAATTTCTCAGTGCATTGTACTTCAAATATGGACCTAAAGTCAGAGCTGTGAAATGCATTTTTTCCATGTGGGAGAAACATCTTTTTTCAAAATATTTGTTTTCTTTATCTACAAGTGATAAAAGGAATACAAAAAGGCGTGTGTGTTAATTTGAAAGCTACATGTAATAGCTGAAGAAAGGAAGCCCAGGGGGTTTCTTCATGCAGTAACCTTTTATGAAAGTCAGCGCAGATTTATCTGGAAAAGGAGTGAATATGAAAGTTAGAGTTTGACAAAAGCAGTGTTATCAATAATGTTATGATTGATAATCTTATTAATCCTAGAAAGCATTTATTAATGCAGTATTTAAGTGAATGTCCAATTATTAGTTTTGAATTTCTGTTGTGCATTTGCCATGCTTGGGAATCATTTTTCACATATGGATTTGCTACCTGCAATCATTTACCTGAAAATGAACTGATTAGGGAAGCGGAGTTCATCAAGAGAGACACAGTCTCCAAAGAGCACTGGTGTGTTTTGTTTTCTCCCTTATTCATTCTGGTGAAGCAGAGGAAGTCGGTGTTCTGTCACAGAAATATATATTTTTTTCATAAGTGCTATATAGGCACAAGGAGGACATGAGAATTGTCTTAATTACTCATAATTGGTGTCAGAAGAATTTAATATCTTACTGCAAACATCAGCATTTGGGAAAAATAGGAAACCTTTGCTTTCCTCCCCCCCCCTTTTTTTTTTTTCTTTATCTATTTCAAACATTCATCCTTCAACTCATCCATTAAAGCTCATTGGGAAATGCCCTATATTTGCTCCCTGGTAGAAAAATCATCAGTGTGTGTTCATGTTAAATGAAGATTAGAATTTTGCAGCTGACTGAACATGAGAGCAAATTCACTATTCATATTAATTAGTTATCATTTTCCCAAACTAATTTCACAGCAATTGATCCTAAACCTACACAATAATGTGCAGTTCTCCATGGAGTTGTACTGATAAATATTTTAGAAGGAAAATCTTAAAAGGTGTCAAACATTAACATTAACAGCTTTCTTGCATGCATGATAGAAAAAGCAATACATTCCAAGGCATGTCTATGAATTAGGCTGAAGAGATGCATTGCAGAGATTTTAGGAGAAAAAGAATTCTGAGCTTTGAAATATCCACTATTCTCTTAATTGTGCTCCAGCTGAAGTCAGTGAATCTAAGTGAGCTGCCACTGCAATTAAGGGGAGTTGAATTAAGCCTGTCTGCTGCCAGCTCTAGCTGGGAAAGGGGAATGTGCATAAGCGGAGTAAGAACTCAAAGTCCTTTCTTTGATAGTCTTTTCAGATTCTGTGATCTGCTATTTCAATAATGGAAAAGAGAGATCACTTCTAAAGGGTGGCACAGCATATCTTAGAAAATGGGCAAACCCCTGTAATTGTACACACCATCAAAGCCAGCAGATAATGCAGCTGAAGCACCCTGTACCTGCTGATGTGGACAGTGAGAAAATTGAGAGTTCCAGAGTAGAGCGAGGCTAGCAGGCTGTGTAAAGACTGGTGTTTTTGTGCTGGCTGGTGTATTTGCCACGGGGAAAGCTGCTGACTGTCTGGCTTTGTGTTGGCTTGTGTTTACCTGTTGTAATGAGGGGCCACGTTCAGTCTGACCTTGGACGGTACAATTAATGTGTCGTTGTACTCATTTTACCAATGCCCTTCTTTCTTGAGGCTTTTTCTGAGGCTTGATTTCTTCTTCCTGTTTTCCCTTGGTATTTAATGCCCTCATTAATATTGGCTACCAATCTAAGAGAAGCAATACCCAAATGAGCTAGGCTGGGGAAGGGCTTGGCTGTTTCTCTGCTTTCAGTTCCAAGACCTTTTTGTTGACTGTTTCTTTATCTCAGATTATTAAAAGTTGTCAGAAAGATGTTTACAATTCTCTCTTTCACTATCACTGATGGATTGCTTAAGCTTTAGAAAGAAATATATTTTTTAAAAAAACTAACTCAACAAAACAAACAATGCAGATGTTTATGGCTGGTTTCTCTTGATTGTAACATTAAAGAACATTCAAAGCAATAGCAATAAATTATGAGGAATTACAATTATCTCACAGTTTTTTGCACTTGTAGTCCCAAAACAATCTCTGTGTCTCTGCAAATCAGTCAATTGCTGAAAGCCCAGGAGGAAGGGAGGAGTAGAGCTTCAGAGCAATTGCATATTAGGGCATCAGTGTATTCCTGTTTATTTTTCCAATCACAAAAGAATAGGCATTTTAGGTAGTCAAAGAATACATGCCATTGATTCCCTTGCTTTTTTTTTGCTTTCCCCTGTATTTTTGTCTTGCCTTTCTGCTGCCACTAGGTCAATTACAGGAGGTGAAATGCAGTTTTCCTGAATATTACTCATCTTTCCAGTAGAGAGGCTATCCCTTATTTCAAACAGAAGGCTTGCTCTCCCACATTACTGTGGCAGGATCCTTGTGCATGGCTTTTTCATTTTTTTTTAGCCAATAGCTTTGTCATATTCTGACTCATAAATCAGACAGGGGGTAAAGGAGAAAGAAACAGGTTATAAGTTGTCCTTACATAGTGCACCATGAATCTGGCTTTCTGATACTGAAAAAAATATACATATATATTTCCTGGGAATTTTTCTGTTCCTTAGTAGGATTCAGTCATCTCCAGTTAAAAAGACATTATTTCTATGCTTTGGACCAAATATGTTCTGGTGGCCCAAATCATGCTCCTCTACTGATGCTCATTGTTATGGCTAAGGGAATGAGCAGTGCTGTCATCCCAGTTAGCTGGGGAAGAAGCTTAGGTCTGATGTTCAGCTTCTGACACCTGATCAGATAAATGAGTTCAGAACAACCGAGATGCTGCCTGCTGGGCCAGGGCTGCAGAGGCTGCTTCTATTTTAAGAAGATACACGGTACATTTAGCATACTGATGGCAGCACTGCAACTGGCAGGAAGTCCAGTGATCTCTTCTAGGAAAAGAGGTTTCAGGTACTAAAACGAGCACAACTACATTCTTTTTAGCCTTTATTGTGCATAAAATGATGTGAAAATTTTTACTGAAGTCCTAAAGTTAAGGCAGGTCACAGGGATCTGTGGTGGGTGTGAGGGGGTGTGTGTGTGAGCTGAACACTAATCCCTTAATGGTATTAATTAGACCTAAGCAGGTGTGATGTTCAGGCTGTGTTGGCATCTAGTACCACACCTGCTGTAAGAAACTACAAAGTGGTGTTAATTGGTACCATTTTTTTCAGACTCACTTTGCTTCTCTGCAATATTTGCAGAGTTTGTTAGGCAGATATATTCATACTTTTAGCTAACACAATGTTTACTGGTTTGAGAAAATACAAAAAATAACCTGTATGGGTGGATTTTCTTGGATTTTAATTTAACTTCTTTTTTTCCTGATGGAGTACAGCAATGTTGTGGGTCTTACAGCATGCTACCTGATGTCCCTAACAGACTGAGACTGTTAATGAACATGGATAGAACCAACTGATTATTTTACTGTTAATTAAACCTCCACTTTCTCATATGATCACTAGAGAGTCAAATCAAGTAATTCAGCTGCCTGAATCTCTCATTTGCAGGAGATTTTCAGGATTTGGGGCAACCTAGGTTTAATTAGCTAAATGACAACACCTGTGGTTGCAGATAGCCTTGGCAGAAGGAGGTAATCATTGTATAGAAATAATGAGCACGAAGTAAAGCCTCCTCTAATCAACATTAAGAGTAGCCCCTGAGGTGAAAAGGGGGATATTGTTTGCAACTTGGATCTACTTTTTGTTTCTTGAAAAAAACCAAATGTCCAAACAGCAACTGATTACAGTAGAATAGGAGAGAGGCAGATAAATTGCCACCAGCGTTACAGGGCATAATAATGGCTGGTTTACTTTCATACAAACATAGCTACAGAAAAGGTATTTGGTCTGATGTTCTTTTTAAAGGCCAAACCATTCCATGTGAAAGAAAAACTTGTACAACTTTTGGAAATCATTCTGTCTTGAGCTGCATTATAATTTTTTTGGTCTGCTTTGGAAGCAAAAATTATTAATACATCTGTAGGTAGAAAACCACAATTTCATACACCTCTTAGCATATGCCCCCAGATGTGTAGTACTTGTCTGTTTGAAGAGCTCTGCTGTTAAAGATATGTTAAAGATAAGCTCCAGGTAGAATCAGAACTATTTTTGAATATAGTAGCTGGAGAGAGGTACTTATGCAATTTAAGCAGCGTTGTGTTTGCTGGTGTGCTGCTCATCTGTTATCTGTGAAGAGGAAAGGGGTGACAGTATCAAAGAGCCTTTGCCTTAAATCTAACAGAGTGGTGCAAGAAGAGCACATCTGGTATATGGTACAAACCTCACTGCTCCTTGACCCTAATTTGTTCTCTAATTCATACAATTAGGAAGACAGAGGCATAGGAGAAATGGCATATGTAAGGAAGCACAGAAGGTAAGAGGGAAAGAAACAGGAAAATTCTTTGTGGGAACCAGACCTTGGATGTAGCAGTGGATGTTTTATTCATTCAAAAGAGGAACAAAAAGAGAGGTAATGTTGCTGACCCCTTTTTCCTTTTGGCCAGTGGGCCGACAAGACAGTAATTTCTACAGCTCTAATTACAATCCAAAGAATGTATATTTTTCAGAAAGTGAAGGAGTCTCAGCCTCCAATTCCTTTTCAGGCTTAATCTTTCAAAGCAAAATTGCCAGTTGTTTTTTCTCTCAAGGCTTTTAAGTTGTTCAACAAAGTATAAAATGACTGCAAAATAGTAATGAATAAGTGATTCTTTTGGCTTTTACTCAAGCTACTGACATAAAGAAATTTTGCAAATTCCTTTGTAATTGCAGTACATAATTAAAAACATGAGGGTTTACTGCTTTGTTCAGTTTCTCCGCTTTAGAGCTAGTTTCCTTGATGCGCCTGTAGTGTGGACTGGACTTTGGTTGGTGGGGCTTTGCTGCTGGGATAGCTTGCTTTCTGAAGTAGAGAGTAAATCTAATTCTCTAATGTCTACGTTGCAAGATCAGTCAGTCCTTGGTGCGAGTCAGCCCAAACTTAGTTTTCCTTGCAGTCAGTAAAGCTGTCAGCAGAACAAAGGGGAATTTTGTGTTTGTTTCCTGGGCTGAGCACTGAGGAGGAGGCAGGAATAGAGACCAGTGTGGTGACTTTGCTTTGCACAGGCATTTGTGGCTGAAAAGTCCTTGTGGGGCCAGAGGGGCAGCTGTGGCAGGTATAGAATTTCAGCACACTACAGCTATTTTCTTTAAGAGCTCTCTTCTTCCTGTTTTAATTATTCTAGAACACTGTCAGAAATAATTAGTATTAAAAGGTCAGTAGCAGTTTCCACTTAATTAGTTCTGTAAACATTTTTTTGAGAGACTCCCACAGGGATATTTTTCAACACACAAATATGAGTAAGAAGCAGCTCTAGTGTAGAGTGAAGCTCCCTGTAGACCTTGCAGGGAACTGGAATCCAGGCATGGCTGGCTGTGCCCACTGCTACCCTGGGCCCACAGCTGGGCTGGAGCTGAACCCCAGACCTGCCTCTGGGCATTGCTCCAGGCTCACCATGCTCGACCAGAGCTCCCCAGTTACTGCACATCTTCTGGGGACTTAGCTCTGAGCTGAGACCAGGACAAGGGGCTTGGGAGAGTCCCTGTGGTTCCTGGAGGTCCCAGATCAGTTACAACACATCTCTGTGCCTCAGTTGTACACTCAAAACTCATCGTGTGTGTAAGGGCAGGGCTCAGGCTCAGTTACTGCTGGTATTTAACGAAGTCAAACACCAGCAGATTTAAACCATATTGGGGGAAGGTTGGGAATTAATTCTGTCCACAACACAGGTGACTT
This sequence comes from Hylia prasina, assembly GCA_013397195.1. NCBI lineage: Eukaryota > Metazoa > Chordata > Aves > Passeriformes > Sylviidae > Hylia > Hylia prasina. The sequence goes on from VYXD01016610.1 coordinate 1,528,660, forward strand.
TATATGTGACAAGGAGCTAACACCGAATTCATATTTTCAACAAGATTAATCATATACTCCTTAAGAAAAATCTTTTAAAAGCAATTTGAGGATTTCACTGCATCCTTCCTATACCTGCAGCTTTCTTCCTCTCGTGTTTTGTGCTATATCCACTTAATCAAAGAACATTAGAGAACATTCCTATTAATATTTTTTTTACTTTTCTTCTGCCATGTGTTTGAGATGATGAGTGACTTTAAAATGGAACAAAGAAATTCAGCAAAATGAATGCAAAATTATTAAGAAAATAATTATCATGGTATATACACAGGTAAATGCTGACACATTTTTTTTTCCCCTAAAACATCTATAAATATTCTTTGGATGTTGTGTTGGTTTCCTGCTATCATGTTTTGATTAGCTTTATTGAGTAATGTATTGAGGCTGTAGTTTAGTTAAAGCATTGCTGCTGATCTAGTGTGTTTGCATTTATCTAGGCTTTCAATTTGGCTATCTCAGACAATCTCATGGGCATTAATAAATTAACCTCCATAACCCTGAAACTGGTAAGAGGGGATCAGTACTCAGGTTTTATAACTGTAAGCTGAAATTAGAATAAAGAGAAATGTATGTTGCAGTTAAAATCAAGCATTATGTTTTTGGAAGGTGTTTGCAGTCTTTGAATTAATGAATATATATATACACAAATGTATAAATTATATATACACTCACATATATACATACCATAGAGTGCTGAATCGTTGTTGCTTAATAATGGCCAATCATTAAGATGGTGACTGTGTCAGGGATAGAGTTCAGAATCCTGCCTCTCAGATGAGCGCTAGAAAGAGCAGAGTGCTGTTTTTCATTGGTTTGGGGTGTTATTCTGACTGGTACCTCAGGGGGTAACTGTTTGAAACTGAGAAATCTTTTTTATCCCTTGGAGTAAAATCCACTAGGGAGGATAGTTGGAGGGGCTTATAGACAGTTCTTTTAACGCTGAGTTTTTTCAGTGCATATGGGGGAAAAAGGCAACTAAAACTTTGAATGAGTATAGAAATGGTTTGGATCCCTATGTGGAATGGATATATTTTACCTTAATTTCTGTGGTACGGTGTCTATCAATGCTATTAATACCCCTTTGTATAGACTGGGATTTTGCATAATTTTGGTGCAAATTTGTCTTGCATGTAATTTGGATGAGGCATATTGAAACCAGAAACTTATGGATAAGTAAATAGGCTGTTTTTTCTGATAACAGATGCTGACTTGTGCCAAGTTATTAGCACTGACATGCCTTACACTGTGGAAATCCTCAACTCTATTTAAACTTGGGGCTACTGAAGTGCAACTCCCTTATCTGAGTAGTGCAGATTTAGCCAGAAGAACAGTGATATGCTTCTTGGTCAAACAGGCCTTTTCCTTTTTCCTTTTCCTTTAGAAAGATCTTTCTTTTTGACATTTAGGAGGTTAATTTTGTTAAAATTGATAACCAGAGAAGGTTTGCTCCATCAGTTATGAGCAGACAGGATAGGTTGCCGTACATTCATGGAACAGCTCATTACAATCCATGGTTCTGCACCCATTGCAAAATCTAGGACTCAGATCTAGAGAGATAGTAGGCATGCTGATGTCTTAAATACCATGGTTCAGCTGAATGCAAGTCCTGAATACTGTGATGTAGCTGCTCCTGTCTGATGTTCTGATGTGCTCTTTACAGCCGTCCTGTATCTCCCTTGGGAACTGCCAACTCTCCCAGTGCGTCCCATGAATGGCCGGGCAGTTATGTGCAGCACATTAGTGCCTGTATTCCTTCACAAATCTTACCTGAATTTCCTGCCTGTCTTTAGTGTATGCTGTATTCTCCAAGCCAAACCATGGAGTTTGTTTGTTTATCGTTGAGGACATGCAGTACCATAGTAGATTTTGTCCCAGAGGGTGGCTGGGCACTGGAACAGGCTCCCCAGGGTGCTCAAAGCACCAAGGCTGACAGAGTTCAGGAATTGTTTGGACAATGGGCTCAGGCCCATGCTGTGACTCTTAGGGTGCTCTTAGGAGTTTGACTTGATGACCCTGGTGGGTCCCTTCCAACTCAGCATATTCTATGACTGTATGATCTGATTTGCAATCTTTGTGCTGGTGCTCATCTCCTCTGTGCCATGGTAGTTAGATTACTGGGGAGCTTGGCTCAGAGCCCTTACAGAAAGCAGAGGGAGCACAGAGGGCTGAATTCCATTTCTGCTGCTATCGCTAAATAGCTTGGCTTGATATAGAGAAGGATTTCAGAGGTGAGGGCCTAAATGCAGAGGAACTCATCTTTTGCAATCAGCAACAGCTCCTTCTGTGTGCTCTGCTGCATCTGAAAATTTCTAGGAAAGCGAGCAGGTTTGCATGCCTTACTTCCTCACCTGCTCTTTCTGCTGTCTGCAACACCACAGGTGCACCCATATGTGCAGAGCTCCTGTGTTCTTGGAAAATGTCAGTCACACACAACCTCTGAATATCCCATCTGTTTTAACAGCAGAACAGCACTCTGTGTGCAACCTGGAAGACGTCAGAAGAATTCAGGACTATCACAGAATATTGTTTCCTCAGTAATAAATGGATACTATGGGTGATCCCGGCAGACAAAGCTCAGCAACAGAGGCTCTTAAAACTTCCCGTACAGTCATATAAAAGCAAAATGCAGAACCATTAAAAAGAAGAACAAAAAAGGACACTTAAATACATATCTGCTAAATACTGAACCACTCCTATAATTTAAATGGCTAAAAGATATCTGAACTACTTAGATGGTTTAGCAGCCTTCAGATACATCTCCATTTTTGCATGTCAGGCCCTTAGTCACCCACCTCATTGCCCATTCTGTTTCTAGTTTCTTAGAAACAGATATAACAGCCTTTCTGTGCCTACAGAGAAGCTGTAAGGAGAAATACACCTGAGTGTTGTGCTGTTACTCTTCAGTAACTTCACAAGCATTTTCACTGTATGTGTATTTTTTTGAGCCCAACAATTATTAGTTGTACTTTGGTGCTCTTTGTTGGCCTTATCGAAAGCTAAGAGTTCCTAATAACATGCCTTGAACAGAGACTGCTACAACTTTTTTGACACAAACAGGGCACCATCCCACCCCATTGCCAGATCTAGCATAAAGTTGTTGCTGTTCATGTTTATTGTTGTGCTGAGAAAGGACATACTGTATTTTGAAGGCATTCTTGTTTTCAGTTTTTTATGGTAGGATGCACTTCTATATAAAAAGTATGGTGTTTATACTGTTATCCTCCCTTGCTTATGTGTGATGGATGATAAAGCTCTGCAAATGCAGTGTTGTTTGTTTTGGTTTTGATATGAAACTGCAATTTTCTTGCAAAAATTGCTTCTATTTTTGTGGTTTTAATTATGTCTGTGATGTGAAGAGAATCCTGTCAAATGTCTCTCAACATGCTTTATAGACCAAAAGCTTGTGGAAAAATGTTTATGTACTTGGAAAATAAGAAGTACAATATATGTGAGAGGTGATGAATTCTTGGATTGCCTGAACAGACATAGCTGAGCTTTTGCCATTTGATCCTCCCACATAACAAACTGTTGTAATTCTTTCTTCAAAAATATTTTTCAAAGATTTCAGGAGTGGCTCTGTTCAAAGAACCGAGTAAGAACATGTAAACTTCATTGTAGGTGTTTGATACTAAGTAAAACCAAACAAGGAAGGAAACAAACAAAACTCCCGTCACCCAAATCCCTAAGTTCATTTTCACTTTTCTCAATATTCAAACAAGATAGGTGAGTGGTGGTTTTCTGTCTGTTTGACCTGGCACTCTCTGATAACCATGAAGAGGAAACAATTTTTTGTATCAGTGGAATAGTCAACACTCCAGAAGATACAATCGAGTGGGAAACAATTACCTACAAAGTTCATAACATTATAAATTATGCAACAATTTTGCAAGGCAGAGTGACATGTGGATGTTGCTAAAGAAATGAAAGGTTTACTTAGGTATGTAAAAACCTGGTTATTTCAGAAGCTCATCTCAGCAGCTCTGATAATTACAATGTTCTTCATATCAAACTCATCTGGAAAGTAGTGCTTGGGACCAAGGATTTTCTTCCTGAAAAAAATGAAAATAATTATCTCTAGTCTGTGTAAAGAACTAAATAAATGTAAAATCATTGGGAGTTACAAAAATTTTAAGATAAGGTAATTTTGAAAAAAATTAGCTTCAAACTTTCCTATTTGTCTGGATTTATTGGCTTAGATCAAATGTACATCAGAGCTGTTGAGAACAGAATCAAATATTAATCAAATAAAGTATTAAGGAAACTGTGCATTTGTTTAATTACCACAGCTATCGGCATTGCAAGTTACAGTCTGATTTTTGCCAGGTTCTGCAGAATGTTCTGTGTTGCCTCTGTTGGTAGCTGTTCACTTCTGTAGTTCCACCCATGATGATATTTCAAAGCTTCTAATGAAATAAATTAATGTATAATGCCAGGTGAGTAATGCAGAAGGGTTTCAGGAAAAGTTCCATTTGTGAAATGGAGTGGTTATGTTTGCTGTGTTTCTTAATTAGTTTTTTAGTGTGTGAGTGGCTTTCGGTCCTCTAGTCTCAAGAACAGAAGCATCACAGGACCTGACTACCAAAACACTCTGTCTTGTGAGGCTAAATGGGCAGTCTCAAGTCATGATGTAAATTAATAGAAGGGGCACAAAGGTCAAGTCTGAACACTTGAAAATGATCTGTAATCTCTCTACATCAAATGGTCTAAGAAACTGCTAGAGTTTTCCCATTGAAGGAAGCTCTGAGGAAGCATCTGTGGGTTTTATGTTTGTTGCTGTGTAACTGATGAAAACATTGCTCTATTTTACTTTCTACTCATGTAGCCATTGCCAGATGTATTGAGTAATAAACATATGACAAATGTCACTGGCTTTCATACAAATATTTGTGTTTTTTAAGATAAAGTACAAACCAAAGTAATTATAAAATCAAGGCAGCTTTAAAGAAATATATATTTATTCACATATATATATACACATACAGACACAAAAATCCCAAATACCCCAAAATCAAAACTGAGATTTCCCTAGTAGTCTGAACTACTTACAAGCTTATCAGCTATCCTGGGAACAGTTCTTGAAAACAGTCAAGGATGCTGTTTACTGCTTATGTAAATCATGTTGCCTATCCAGGGGAAAAAAACCCCAACATGCCTCTTGAGATTTCGTTTTATTGCTAAAATTGTCTTGAGTGGTGTTCTGACAAATGAAAATTGCTATGCAGGGAAGGCTTCACACACGTCAGCGTTAGCCTCTTGGTAAAATTTTTAAGCACTAGTCACTCTTACTTACATATCATTCTTTTACATATTTCTTGAAACTTCTCTGCAATACTACTGAAATCTGTTGAACTGGGCCTGATCTATTTGCCCCTCGAAATTCATACCAGTTGCCCAGATATGAAGAAACTGGTGAACTGCACAGCATAAAGCCAATGATATCAATGAGGCAAAACTTCATTTTTCATCAGAAGGATTAATGCATAAATTTGTTGCCTGGCCCCTCCCTCACATGCAAAGATGAAGTAAAACAAATGTCCCAATAGTCATAATTCATAGGGCAGAAAACCACAACCTGCTAAAATGTGCAGGTGTAGGTGTGTGTAAGGAATAGAGGTGCAGCCAGTCTCTTTTGTGTTTCTGCATTAGGCTCTACTTATGTCCAATTTGGGGAGGTCAGTGTTGTGAAAAAAACCTGTGTTTAGTATCATTGTGTATTTTTTAATCCCTGTTTTCCTCCTGGGAATATTTTATTGCACTAACTTGAAATACCTCTTCTGACAGAGGTATATACATTGTACAAGGGATTTGCTTTTATACTTTTACTGCAAGGATAGGCAGTAAAATGTTTCTGGGTCTTTTTAATGCTGTGTAATGGTGAGGATCATATAAACCACTGCTGCTGATATTCTCTTGATAGAGTAAATACTGAAATCTTCCTTTGTGTCTGCTGACAGCCTTCTAAACTTTGGTAAGCTGTTCTCTCTCTAAAGCTGAAATGGAACTAAAGCCAGAAACATAGATATACACAAGAGGCAGTTACAGGTTTGCAGAATGTGCTGAGACTCATTGGGGGATTTGTTTCTTGCTCTTTGTATTTGACGTGTTTTTTAGCCTGTTTTTACTCTGTTGAATAAAATATATATCTTCATTGTATCTACATTGAATTTATTGTTTAAATATGATAATTAGATGTCATTTTTTGCAGAATTTCTGAATCAAAACATTTTAGTGAATAAAAAGAAAATGTTAAATATGTTTTCTCAGTTGCCAGCTCATGCTGATAGCAAGGCCAGAAAATCCTTACAAAAATAGTTTTTCTGTCAGATGTGATATGAATTACAATTTCACCTATTTGTATGTATATAACATGGCCTCTAGCTGCTGGCAGGAACACTTAAATTTAAATGAGTGATGAAGAAATGCATGGAATTGGAGGCAGAAATTGTGTACATAGTTTTCAGAGCAGTTGCCCTCCCACCAGCAATGAATTGGACGCTGAGCTCCTTAATTATTTTTTAAAAAAAGTGCTGGCTGTACTAAGAGTTGTTAAATTAGCGTCCCCCACATCGATCCTTTCACTGATGTAAAGAATGTATTATGAAAAAAGCCTGAGGGATTTAATCACACATATTTTGAAGTCAATGGTGGTGTGACTGTATTGACCTCGACATGGGGACATGTTGCCACGAGTTTAAGGACGGAGGGAACATAGCACACATGCAGAGATGCCATTTGGTTTAAAGCCAAAGTCCCAGAACTGAACTATATTAACTTCCATGACAAATATAGTGCTTGGCCTTGCTTCAGAGGAAACAGCCTTTCTGCAGTGGAATATTCTTGTGTCATCTCAGAATGAGTTTGTCATGTTGAGACATCCTGGATCATAATCCATTGATTTACTACACTTCCTACTTATTTGTGCATGTTGTGGTTGCCATCTGCAGCACATTCATTAGTTCTTTGCTTAGCTTACACTTAATGACAAGGTCCTTAATTTTAAGGTTTTAGCTACTGGTTATTGGAATATCTGCAGCAAATCCACGTGGTGAAGGAGATAAAGGCATTGCTTTTGGTAGGTTATATGGCAGCCTTCCTTATCTTTAAACTTAACTGATGTGAAAAAAGGGCTTTGAATATGAACTTCAGGACATGGCTTTATGTTGGTTGCTTGAAAGTAGGGGAGGTTGTTTGGGGGTTTATTTTTTTGGGTTTTTATCTAAAGATAAATGAGACAGTGTGGCAGTTATTGCCATCAGGAGCTGAGTTTAAAATTTGCTTAGTTGTAATGCCAGGATCAGCAGTTTTTCTTGTTTTGGGTAAGTAGCTAATTTGATAATAGGTAAGAAGCTGGCAAGTGCAGCTACATATTCGTTTTAATTGTAATGCCAAATTAATTATGGTTAGAAAAACTTGTACATGAGCAAAAAACCTTCTGCATATTGATGGTGCTCAGAGAATTTTCCCTATAGAAAATAAATGAGCACACTAGCTAGTATATGATACTGTAAATAATTTAAGGTATAATTCATGAAACATAATAATATAAATGGTTATTTTAAATTAGCATGTTTGCAAAGCATTAATTTTGCTATCCATGAGAGAAAAATATGCAAACTTATGATGTATGATTTTTTATATATATTGAATCTTCATTTCTTTTATCTCTCAGATTTTTTTATACATAATGAGGAACTTATTTATATTATAATAAAAGAAAATGGATTCTTTAAAATAAACAACCCTGTGTTAACTCTGATAACATCTATTATAATGCTGCTTCATTTGTTGCTGGTTCTGGCCATTTGTCAGGATTGACTTGCTTTTGTAGATGTATGGGATGGATTTAGATGTTTTATTAATTGACCAATAATAGCACGTAGCAGATAATCTTTTATTCTTTTAAAATTCATGTTATTTTCTTAAGGGTTTCTTTTCATGGGCTGAAAAAATGACGAATATTTTAGAATAAGCATATTGATGTGCTGACGTGTTTGTATGTGACTTCTGCAAACTGTCCCCACTGGCCACATTTGATTAAATCACACTAACTTGACCTTTTGGCAGACACTGTGATTCATATGACCTACTTAAGAGCTGTTTTGAAACTAAACCTAGAAAATACTCAATCTTCTCTCATCCTAAGTGCATTGGTTAAAATGATAGATTATCAGGGAAGACACTGGCAAAAAGAATAGACACTGTTTTCTGAAACTACCAGCTGATAAGGTTATGTCCCTAAATGGAATGTGGAATTGTTATCTCCCACAGAACACATAATTTAAAATCTAACTTATGCTTAAAATAAGTGAAATCTGAAATTCTACCTTCTGTTAGCATCCAATCTGATACTCAATGAAATCTTTCTACTGAATGATTAGACTCAGACCCTTGGGTTCCTAGCAAATGTCATTGCCTAGGACACAAAAACTATCCAAGGGGCCCCTCCCCACAAGTAAAAAATCTCAGCTCCCTTTTTTGCTTTCATTCCTCATTCTTGTTGGAACTTTGGTCCTCTTCTGATTCTTTTCCCCCTCAGCACTGCTGTCCTCCTCTTCCACTTTGGGCCCCCTGGAGTTCCTGGGTTGGCTTCAGCTATTTGTTATCTCTAGCTACCATTTACTGCTCTTTTCGTAATAGGTCTAGTCAGGACTTGAAATATACATGGGAAATCTGAAAAAAAAGGAGGACAAACTATTGCCTAGGGTCAGCATTCAAGAAAAGTTCATCCCCAGAGCTGCTGAATAGAATCTCAGCACCCAGAAGTTAAGGCTCAACCTTTCATCATCACAGCCTTTTTGTTTGGGCAAAGAGTTAAAGATGCCACCTCCCCACAGTGCAAATTCACTGGATCATCTTCCATTTTGAATGGTGCTAGGCCCTGCAATATCATCTCTGCAAGGCTTACAAAGTTCCCAGGCAGCTGAGTTGATGATGGCAAGACCCTTGGCATCAGTTCTATTTCACACAAATCTGAACACACAACAGTCTGCAATTCCACCTTGGAAAACCAGAAAGAGTTGCAAAGAACTGGGTATCTGTTCTCCTGGGAAAGGTAGGGCTTTCTTTCCCATTAGGAAGGTTCACATTAGGAAGATTGACTGTGAAACATGGAGTAACTCTGTGTGGGGATGTTTTTGATTTTAATCTTATTGTGACAGTGTTTTTCCTTTTTCTCATGTACTTTTATGTGCTGGTGAGGGAAATTTCCTACAGTCTGCAGGCATATGAAGGCTTCTTTGGGCTCCCACCTTGATTCTCGCCTGCCTTGTTCCCTGGCATGTCACTTCATTTACAGGCATCTGTTTGTGCTTAGAGTGTCTGTCTGTCATGCATGAGTGTGTGTGTGGAGTAATGCATGCACAGATATTTTATTCTTTCGCTGCACCCTTTGGATGCTGTGTAGTTTTTTGTGTGACATTTTAATCTAAAATTTCTGAAAGTGAAATTTAGCTCTTTGCTCAAAGCTCCAGCTAGTATGAAATAATTTGTATTTGGCATTGACTTGCCCAGGCTACAGTCTGGGCCACTCTTTTTCCCGAAGGGCAGTACAAGTTGGTAGAAAGAAGTTCCTGTTTTAAATCACTGCTAGATTAGCATGAAATCAGTCAGCTCTTAGACATTACAGTGAAAATGTGATAGTGGTCAAAGAACTGGCATAGATCCACTTTCTTGCATGATGTAGCTCAGCCCACTGCGTTGGTGTCCTGTGTATCTGTTAGAAACAATACTGGGTGAAATCCTGCTGATCCTGTCCCAGCTATAACTGGCCACACAGTTATAGCTCAGCTGAAGTCCCTGTGGGAAGGCTTTGTCTTAATGTGGGGATGTGGGGAAGAAATTAGTCTTATACAACCAGGAAGATGAAACCCTGTTGCTATACAGTGTGATTTTTTGGTCACTCTGAAAGTAGCAGACACTCTAGTTTAAAAAAAAACAAAACAGTAAGATAAAGCCAAGTTGGCAGCAGGGTTCAGATGCTCCCTTGGTTGAATTAGCAGACAGCCTCTAATATTGGTTTCATTTCACCTATCATTACTGTGGGCACTTTCATTTATAACCACCAGTGCACATCAGATATTTCTCACAGCAAGAAACTGAATCTGAGAGACAGCAAGAACAAGTATCAACCATAGTCACATTAATACCCAGCTAAATGCAACATCTAAAACAGCCAGGATAAATTGTCTTCTGGGCTGTCTTGTTGATCCTTCAATAAACTCAGTGGAGCCACATTAATTTGTACAAACTGAAGTTCTTGTTCAGTTAGTTTTATTTTTTGAATGGGCTTCCAAGTCACTGGAAAATAAAGAGTTTAGTGGCCAGTGGAAGATGGAATAATAAATTCTGCATATGGCACCAAAGGAAGCCATTCTTCTACCTTGGAAAAGAAAAAGACCTAACAAAGTTCTGTAGCTCAGCTCTAGGCTACAGTTGCCCACTATTTCAGTGGGTAGTGTGGGATGTGAGCTTTTAAATATTTTGTCATGTCAAGCCTTACTGTCAGTAGGGTTTTCTGATCAAGAAATGAGAAGGGTTTGCAAATGAAGATAATCTTTGGAGAAAACAGAATCACCTCTCCTGTGTTTTTCTCTGAGTTAAGATGTTGATTCTTCAAAAGATACTACTGCTTGTGTGGGCCATGGCTCTGAAAATACCATCACACAGGACCAGCTAAAGGAGCTTTTGTTGGCTTCAGTGTTAGGAAGTTTGAGATCAATCCTGGCTTCTACTGTGCTCAAGAGCCAAACCTGAAGATGCAAGGAAGAAACAAAGTTATCATGCTCAGAAGTTTTCAAGATAGTGGTTGGTAAAAAAAGGGCTGAAGAAATTAGAGCTTACTTTTGAAAAGATAGGACTTGAAGGTTGGTTCTGGTTTTAAGGGTCAGATTCCATAATCTGTCTGTGGGAATTTTTTAAGTGAAAACTTTGCTCTTTCAAAATTGATGGCAACATTTCTGTGAATATCAGTGGAACCATGGATTTCACTCTATATATTCTGGTAGGTCTTGAATATAAATGTCACAACTTTATTGATGTATTTTAGGACCTTATTCACTTTACCACACTGAAATAAAGAGAATACTTTTTCACACATGAAATGCATTAAGCTGATATTTGGCACAAAAATACCATTTTTTACAGCAGAATGTCCTTTTGAGATTTAGAGTATTGCTGACTGCAGAGGTCTCTGTGCAACACTTATTTTAGCAAATAGTCTATTTTTAGATCCTGTTTGTTTCAAAATCTAGGTCAGCTTGCTTGGCAAACTGGGAAGGATATGCTGTAAGACTAGAAGATGTAGTTCTGAAAGACAATAAAGATATTGCGTTTTTCATACTGGTGATACCAATTTTATTTCTGGATTAGAAACTTCTGAAAGTTTTTAGGATTTATATGTTATTACTAGAAAGTAGTGATGGTGATATGCCTCCATTGCAAATACATTTTTATTTGTTATGTAAATTCCCAACTTTTTTTTTTTTTTAACACCAGAAAATATTGAAAAATTATTTCGAGAGGCATTTACTTCTATAAAAAAATAAAGTAAAAAAGACAAACACCCCTGATTCTCAAAGAAATTGATGACTATTCATGCAGACATCATATGTGGAACAGAAAAATCATTGTATTTCATAATATTCAAGAAACTATCATCTTTCACTTTTTTGTACTCCTAGTGTATTTATGGTGTACAATAAACAGAGCAGTAAAAACAGGGAAATCCTTTTCTGTAAAGCTGGTAGCCAAGCTTACCCTAAGACTTTCTGAGTGCTCTGAAAAGTTTTGCAGATCAGGAGGGTCTGTTTTGCTCAGTAGTCCTAATTTCTGCCCACTGATTTGAAGGGATCAGAGCTACTTTGCTTTTATTCAAATTACATAGTTTAAAGTAATATTGGGCTAAAGCTCCCAAGAAGGACAATTTTTTCCCTTGAGCTTAGAATTTTCTTTCATGCAAGCAAACATTTTAGCAAGTATTTGCTTTAGGCAAAGGCATGTCTGTGAGTACAATGCAAATGCATTTGCAAAGAGATTTCTCTGTGGGGAGGCAAGATTTATTCTAATCCTATCTCTTAATTGGATCCTAAATTTGTTTGGGTTGAAAGAGACCTTTAAAGATCATCTTGTTGAATCCCCCTGCCATGATCGGGGATATCTATCAACTTTTCAGGTTGCTCAGAACCCTGTCTAACTTGACTTTGAATACTTCCAATTATGAGGCATCCTTGTTTTCTGTGTATAACCCGTTCCAATGTCTCACCACCCTCATTGTAAAAACAATTTTTCCTTAGATCCAACCTAAATCTTTCTTCCTCCAGTTTCAAATCCTTGTTCCTTGTCACTACAGGCCTTTGTAAAAAGTCTTTTTCCATTTTTCTGATAAATTCTCTTTTGGAAGATGATTGGTCCAGGTGCCTTTGCCTTATGGAAAGGTTCTTATTTGACTGCAGGATTTTTTTTTCCTCAGTTGTATTTTCCTTTACTCTTTCAAGTTTTTATGGATAAACAGATGTTCAGGGAAAAAAAATCTTTTTAAGTATTCTCTCCTCCTGCAACTTTTCTCTACTTGAACTCAACATCATCTCTCTGTAGCACAACAGTTATTTACAGACTGTGGCTTCAAATGAGGCATAATCAGGAAGAGCAGATGAGTGAGTGGTGAAGAAGCATAGATCATATTTGCATGCAAATATACTACTAATAAGCTGAGGGAACAGCCCTGTTCTTGAAAATAAACATGGTACTTGGAATTAAAATCTAAATTAAACCTTTTTCTAATCTTTCTAGAAGGTTGTAATTTGGTTTTTTCCAGTTCTGCCCTGTTACATACAATTTCATTTATTATATGTACTGCAGCCTAAGTAGTAATGTATCTTTTTTCTTTTTTTTTTTTCTTTTTTTGCAGAATACTATTAATTTTGACATATGAACCTGCCATCATAGGATTTTTAAGTAAGTCAGGTTGAAAGGGACTGTAAGAGATCTCTTATCCAGCCTCCTTCTGAGACAGCTACAAGATCAGATCAGGTTACTCATGTATTTATTCATTCTGGTCATGAAGACCAACATGTATGGAGACCACACAGCCTTCCTTGGCAACCTGTTCCACTGTTTGATTGTCCTTGAGGTTTTCCCTCCCATTGTATTTACTCTGAAATGCTTTTGTTTCAGTTTATGGCTGCTTCATCCTTCCCTCATGCACTGTTGTGAAGAGCCTGCTTGTGTGTTGTTGATAATGTTGTCTGGAAGGATGCTCTTAAGTCCTGCTTGAAGCCTTATCTTCTCCAGGTTTGACAAGCCAAGTTCCTTCAGCTTCTCCTCATAGGAAAAATTTCCAGCCCTGAACATCTCAGCTTGTCCTCTGCTGAACTCACTCCTGTTTATTGAAGTCTGGCGCTGGTGGGCCCTAAAGTTTCTCACTATCTACAGCTCTTGGTTTACAGAAACAATTCTGTACTCTTCTTTCAGCACTTTTGAGGCATGCAACTCAGAATTCAGCTACTTTAAGAACTAATATTACAGGTATCACTGTGTAGACAATAGGTTTTCATATTGGATGGTAACTTAAGACGTGAAAATCATATTTTTGTTGAGTTCTAATCCAAGCAGCAAATCCAATTCTGAGAGATAGGAAAAAGCCCTAGGGAGTTTTATCTATCAAGATAATACAACTGGGACATGATAATTGTTCTGTCCAGATGTATCTTGAGAAGAAATGCAATACATCTACTTTCATGTTTTGATCAAGAAAGCTGGCTTTTTTCTGATCCAGAATTTTTTTTTTCAGTTTAGTTAAAGAGGTTGGATCATATCAGTCCTTATCAAGTCTAACTGACCTCAGTAAAAGGACTTGATTCAGACTTGAAATCTGCTATCCAGAGACTTGCTGAAATACCCAGAAAAGAAGCAGTTGAACAGGAAAACAGGAAAGTTCACTGTTTTTGTTTTTCTTTCTCCTCTTCCTGGTCCTTTTCTCCTACAGTTGGGGCTGATCATCCTGAGAGCTGCTGGAGCTGTGGGAGCATTGAGCAGAGTGCAGTGAGGCAGTTCAAAGAATGCCAGCCTCTGGGCATTTCTTGTATTGTGCATCCTACTTCCACTCCCTGCAACTGTTAAAGTCCTGTGCATGAGCAACTAGTTAAGGTTTTGTCCTTGTGTCTGGGACATTTTTTGAATGTGAATATCCCAAACTGATTAGAGCATGTTACAATAATTCTTAATTTCTCTTAGTTTAGTCTCAAACTTTTTCAATCTCTGTCCAAAATACTAGAGATGAAACAGCAAGTTGAATTTCTACTTTGATTTTAAAAAGCCTCTAAAGAAACAGCAAGCTAGAAATCTCTGCTAGTGCCTCGGGTGCTTTATTTCACCTTTGCTAATCAGACATACATGAAAGTCTTTCCAAACAGCCTTTGAACACAGAACTGAAGCAGCTGATGTATTTATTCTCTCCCATGAAAATGACCTTTTGCAAAGGCTGAGATATTTTTCACGAGTGGATATTTTCCCAGGAAGGTGTTTCTTCTTTCAGTTTGTGCTTTTTTGTTTTGGTTTGGTTTTTTTCCTTTGTTTTGGTTTGGTTTGGGTTTTTATTTGTTTGGGGGTTTGTTTTGTTTGCTTTGCTTTGCTTTGATTGTTGTTGTTGGGTTTTGGGTTTGTTTTAAATTATTCTTAAAGGCTAACATTTCATGTAGTTTGAAGCTCAGGAGGAAATGGAAACGAGTTCTTAGTATCTCCTTAAATCCTTCAAAATCCTGGAGGTAAATAGTATCTAATGATCTTGACTACTTAAACCTCTCCAGCCTCTTCTACAAGATAATGTTTAATTTATTTCAGTATTTCCTTACAGTAAGGATGTTTTTTCTTTTTTTCTTACTAACTCTTCCCTGGTGAAGGCAGAATGCAGTATTACTAGAGGAAGTTGTATATTGCTCATTACAATCTGACTAATGAACACATATCATTGCTTAAATTTGAAAGCAATTTGCAGAATTGCCATGGTGGGAAGTAAAGTGCCACTGACAAAGTTTGTGGTTTTTAACTTGTACAGTATGGAACTGATGTTCTCCTGCTCTCAGGCCATTGGGTTCTGGCAGAGTTACTGAGGAAAGTCTTCTGTGTGCCCATAAACAGCATGGAACCATTTCTGATGTTCTCGATCCCGAGACATGGTTTAGTTCAATCTCTGTGTGTTTCTGTGTAACTGAGCCATTTCAGTGTATTTCTGTAGGTATTTTTTTGTGTAAAATCAGTTTTGCAAAGAGTTCAAGGATATATAGCATGCCCAAGGCCATAAGTAATCTATAGAAGAAGTATTTGGGGTAGTGTGTTAATGCAAGTAGCAGATCAAAAATAGTCATCACCTTTTTCAGTGAAAGCAAACCTCTTTTCTTCATCTGACAGGAGGGGGAAATAAGTGTGGAAAGCTTCCAAAGAAGGTTTTCAAGTCTTAGAAAAGTTTCCTTAAAAGCTAGTGGTTTTTTTTTTTTTTCATCAAAATTATATAGGCATTTTAGAAAACCATTTCTCGATTATCATTGTCTGCATTGTGTTGACAGGACTGGAACAAACAGTAAGGTTTCATATAGAGGCTTTGTCAGCTGCAGTTTCTTGTTCACAGCCATTAACTGAATACCAAAGGACTGATGACAACTCCCACCAGCCTGAGCTGTCAAACATCAGTTCAGGCATATGAACTAAACCTCTGCTTTAACAGTAAGAAATGAACCTTGGAATGCAGAGTTCAGTATTGTAGAAATGCCATCCTTTTATTAAAAACCCACATTTCAGTAATACTAGAGGAGACATAATGTTATTCAGCTACCACAAGTCAGTCAGACTTTTGCACAGATGAAGGACAGGTTGTGATGTTGGAGGATGTGCCCCTCAGATACACTGCCAGAAGAATATTGACTTTTAGACAATTTTTCCTTAATGTTTTCAGAGGGCAAGTTTGATCAATGTATTTATTGTAAGAAAGATAGTTTAAAATATTCATTTGGTTCAAATCAAGAGAGATGGCTGCTTAAAATGATGCTGCTTTATACCCCTTCCTGAACATTATTTTCCAGTCATAAACCTGTCATTCTCTTAAAGTGATAATTCTTATTTGTTCAAGAGCCAAGATCATAATTTGGTTAGGAAGTTGTATTTGGGTGTTTTGGTTTTTCTATAGAAAGTTAATGGGATTTATGCAAAAATTTCTTGATTGCTTCAATGAATATTCTCCCAGGGAAATAAACTTTGATCTTAATTGTAATGTTTAGATTTGTAATGCCCTTGGCAATACACATTTACATGAATTTTTCATTCATTGCTTTATAATTGGAAGTTTCATTGAGCATTCTATGAGTCTGCAATGCATTCCTCTTTGCATTCCTCCTTGCAAAGCTTACCTCTTACCTCCTCAATTTCATAGTTACTCAAAGGTCATCGATTTCTACCTGCAGCAAAGCAAAAAGGGTTATGAATATTTGCCTTATTTATCTTTATTAATAAATCATATCTAGGAATTATAAGAACTACTTACTTTTTGGCTACTAATTGCATGGCCTTACTGAAGCACAGCTACTGTGCTCCTAAGTCATGTGTGTGACTTCTTAACTCCAGTGGTAACAGAGATTCCCAAAAGCTGATCATTTGTGAGAATCCTACACATTATCATGTAGGAAACAAACAGTGAAGTGACACTGTTTATGCCAGTGCTGGAATAATGTGTTTGCAACCCTGTCTTGTTTACCTTTTAGGTTTTGTCAGCCAAATTAGAGAGTGCTCTTTTAAAAGATCTTTATAGAGAGATCTCAGTGCAGCTATTTTAAGATATATTTAAGATGTATTTACACTCAACATTTGTTCCACCAGCATTCTAGGGAGAACTCCAGTGTCTCTTTCCCTTCTCCCCTAAAGGAGCTGTCTCTAAGGCATTTATTAGCTCCACTTGTTCTGGTAATTAACTGATTCACCATCTCTTGATTTTCTTGCAGAGCTTGTGACAGTAGCCAGTGAAGTGTAAATACATCTTAAATATACCTCCACTTCCAGTGAAGTGGAGTCAGAGGCTGCAGTGTTGAGTGTTGAAATGTGCTCTCTTGTAGTGTGAACTGGTAAAGAGCAGGACTGTGTCCTTACTCTTCTCCTCACTGTCTTCAGCCTCTCTGCCTCTGCTAGGTAGGTTTTACACACACATGGTATCTTTTATTTTCTGCTAATGGCATGCAGGATGCACTTATGCTGTGTGTTGGCTGGAATGATACCCAGCATTACAGGAACCTGCTTGGTCCCTGTCAGGAGAGAGAAGTCTTTTCCTTCCTGTTCAGTGTGGCCTCAGAATTTGTGCAGAAGAGCTTGGGACTCAAAGAGGCTGGACCACAGCCTGTAGGAGGGTAAGGAGTGTCTGAGGGTGCAGGACTTGCTGGGATGCTGATGTAGTGTGTAGAGAAAATGGTGTTCAGTCTGACAGAGCATCTTTTGCATACTTTGTATACAGAATAGTCCTTGGAACAAATTATCCCTGGATGAACTACACAACTGGAAGGAAACTGGTTCATCCAAACTAAAAATAGGGTCTAAGCATGGACTAATATATGTAAAATGTACATGATCAGACTGGATCAGGGCATGGAATGAATTGAAGAAAGTAGCTGTGACAAGGTTGTTGTACCTTTTATCTTCAAGGACATGGTGTCTGTGCCTCCGAAAACAGATGAAAGAAATCCTTTTCTTTGTCTCAGTGGCTTAAATTTTGTGTCTAATTTCTGGATTTGCTTTGTTTGTATTCCAGGCACTGCTTTTTGTGATGATGTGCCCTGCTGCAGTAGAGAACCCATTTGTATCTAGTATTTCCTTCCTGAGTGAGCTCTGTTCATTGATGTGGTAACTTGATTATCTCATTTTTAAAATTTTTTTTCTGATAACCTCTTTAGGTTACCAGGAGGCATTTGCTGTCATCCTTGGATTATATCTGTGACTTGTTGTTTGCTTCTCGTCCAATTAATTAACATCCTTGAAAAGGCATGGGTTGAGGGTTGTTTCCCTGTATTATGTACAGGGCATCAGTGACTGGCTGGCTGCCAGGGGACATCAGAAAGGTTTCTGAGGGTGTAGGTGAGTACCAGGTTGACCACAAGCCAGCAATGTGCCCTTGTGGTAACAAAGGATAACAGCCTGCTGGGCTGTGTTAGGAAGAGCATTTCCACAGTTAAGAGGTGATCCTTGTCCTTCAGCAGTGCTGAGACACATCTGGAAATCTGGGTTCAGTTCTGGGTTTTCCAGTCTAAGAGACACTGACCTACAAAAGCAAGCCTTATGAAGGACCATGAGGATGAGTGAGGGCTTGGTTCATGTCTCAAACATGGAAAAGCTGAGAGAGCTTGCTTTGTTTAGTCTGAAGAAGAGAAGCTTTGTGAGGAGTGTCTTATCAATGTCCATAACTGTCTAATGAGGGTGTAAAAGCAATGGCACCAAACTCTTTTTAGGGGTATCTGAAGAAAGGGCAAGAAGCAATGGGCTGAAACTGAAATACAAGAAATCCTGTTCAAGCATAAGAAAAATCTTCCTGGACCTCTTTGTGCAAAGAAGACTACTTGAAAGTCCCAGTTTTTTTGACAAACATTACAGAAAAAGTTGGTTTTTGATACTGAGATCCAAAGGAGACTTTTCAAATGTCAGAGCTGACTGAATACAACTTAACAGCTTTTTCTACATAAATTAGTATTTGTTATGGAGTGCAGACACGCAACAGTCAGTCTCTTCCGAAGAAATCTGGCAGTGGAGAGTGCAAAGCAAGAAGATATTTAGGTTATATCTTTCTTACTTATATTATTTGACAAGTACCCTGGAAAGGAGTGATCAGATTCTGCTCACAGTAACACTGTAAGTGGAGAAGAGCTTCCCCCAAACTCCTCTGCTTTTCTTAGAACAGAAGTTGCTGCTCTGTCTCCAGTCTGAGTTTGTCTTGTGGTTCGGTTCCTGCCTTCACATGGCTATTTCTATCAGAGAAACTACATCACAGTTAGCCTTGCTATGTCTAATTGTACCTGCTAAAACAGCTCAGCAAGAAGATGGGGCTCACTTTACTCTGCCTGTGCAGATTTACTCAGGGATTGGAAGCCAATAGAGCTTTAATCCTTTCACTAAAACAGAAAGGTGAAGGCTTCAAACTGGACGATGCAGTGCCTCTTTATGTACGGTCCATCCTGTAAAATATTTAACATTTTTAAATCTTTAAGGAATAGAGACTGCCCGTGTTTGCACAGTGCTCCTGGTAACTCTGGGATGTTCCATACAAGGTACAGGCCGAGGATTTCAGTTCACAATTTTCCTTACACCACAGATACATTTTCAAAATTTCTTAGTATCAACTTGCCTGAAAAATTGTCTCTGCTACTAGTTCTAACTTTTGCATAAATTTCCACAGGTGTTGCAGAAGATTCAGATTCTGCCTAGTTGTTCATTTTCTGGCATCTCTCTCCTGACAGAAAAAGCTGGAGTAATGAGAACCATAGAGCAGAGTTTGGTCAATTAGATGCTCTTTTCCATAAATAAAAAGGTGAAAAGAAAAGCACAGAGAACTGTAACTGTTCAATGGACTAAACATGCAGTGGAGTGATGCACATGACTAAGCACAGGAAGCTTAAGCTTTCTAAGCACTCCTGAAGATCAATTTGCCAGGCACCTGCTGTTTGCTTTCTATTTTATGGATCTAGGTCAGGAAGAAACTAATGGACATCTCACATGCTTGACATCTATTATTTTTTAGTCATTTTTGGTTCCTTTTATCGATTACTTTTGCACACTGATTTTGTTGAAAGCTGCCCTGAAGATATTTGCATTTGAATGAAAGTCTGGCTATTCAGGGAGAAAGCCAGGTCACATATAAGTCAAGATGTCCCCCACCAATGAGACAGTTCCCTCTCTGAAATAAGCCAATAACCTGTTCACTTGACAGATAAAATGCCTGAGGCACAGTCTTATTATGTGAATTCAACTGAGTGAAGACATAAATGGCTTTCCTTTATACCTACACTTGCCCTCAGGATGCTTTGATTTTCTTAAGCTATGAAGGTTGAAGTGATGATATTCACATATCATTAGTTCAGAGGTGAAGGTGAGAACTCAGGTAAGGTCCTCAGGCACAGTGTTAGCGTCAGTGTCACTGCCTAATTGATGCTTTTCAGAACTTTACAGATTGGTTGAACATGCACAGGAGACCAGCAGACACAGAGAGGGGGGGAAAATGGTCTGAAAATAGACCTACATGAGTACAACATTCTGGATGCCATTACAGGGCAAAACAGAATTGATGGGAAATTGGAAAATCAGCTGCATCTTGAGAATCACACAATCTCCTTGCTTATGCCAGGAATCTGTGTTGTGGCACTTCTCTGCTATAAATATGAGGTAGGTAGAAGCCCTAATTGGTAGTGTGCCAATGCCTGTAGATAATCTCTCTCTTGATGAGAAGTCTTGACTTCCCTTCAAAGCACTGGCAAAAGCTGAAGTTTTTAAACTTATGTAAGTAGACAATTAGATCTTATATATTTAGCTCATTCTCAAGGAGTACCTCTGGGATGTAGCAATGTCATTTCTTTTTATCATCACTAGGATGGGATAACCCCCATTCGGTGTGGATGAAACTAATTGTACAATTTTCCCATCATTCAGCAGACTGAAGAAAAACATTTTAAATTCCATCTGAAAACCTATGAAGAGGGAAATTCAGCACACCTTTACCCAGGCCTTTTTCTCATATCTTTACTGCATTGATAAGAGGAGTGCCATGAGATACTTTATGTATGTCTCAAAGTTTAAATAAATAATGTAAACTAGAGTGGTTAGGTAGTTAAATTTGTTGGGTTTAAGGCTATTCACATGGTCAATGAATGGAATTGCATTGTGTGCTTTGTTGCATTTCAATCTGGAATTAGAGGGCATTGTGTCCAGGCTGGCTTCTGAACAGGAGTTTTACAACATTGCTCTGAAGTAATCTCAGCTGGGATTACTGAATGTAAAGCTTCCCAACTGATCTCTGTCCTGCAGGCTCTATTTCAGTTCTGGCAGGACAGTGTACTACACAGGAAGTCTATACTAGTGTTCTTTTTGCTTTTATTTTAATGTCAGGGGAAAAAATTTCAATGCATCAGGAGCTCTTTGAAGCAATTTTGATGTTTCAAAAGGATTATATTCTTTTCCTGTGTCAAGCATATTAACATTTCCAATTATGCTCTCTGTCAGTGGGGACAAAGAAACACTTTTAACCTAAGAGTTGCTGCTTACTGTTGCAGAATAGACTTGTACATTTTTCCCTGCCATGGGGATTCTTTTTTCCATGTCATTCCTGCCAGAACTGGATAGAAGTCAAGCTAGAAGTTGATTTCAATGTGCATCAGCTCCATTTTGAGTGCACACTTATCTCATTATTAACCCTTCTACTTCTCTGAATAGCTGATAATAATATACTGTTTAATAAAACAGCCCTAGATTTTAATGGGAAAGATATAGATTTCTGATACATAATAGTTAATTGTTGTAATAATTAACTGATACAAATGTGTCCCATAAGTTATCAAGTAATACTGGTTGACAATACTTGTTCTACACAGCCCTGACTCACAAAACCTTGATAAATAATTAAAGATCAGTCTTGAGCAAGTGATAATTTGTATCTTTGATTTGGGCAGCCTATATCATGGCAATTGCATAATGCTAGAAAAGGGCATAATCATAATTAAATACCTTTAGGCAATATTAAGAGTTCTGCCATAGGCTTTATAAATTGCCCTTCAAGGGAAAATGTAACCTTGAAGGGCATTTTATAAAGGAGAAACAAAACCAGTAAGGAAGGAAGTTAAGCAAGTTTACAGAAAATAAAGAGTGAAGATAAGAATAGCTTGGTTGACATTTTCCAAAGCTAAAAAGAGTGATGGTTGAGGAATGAGAGAGATTTGAAAATATCTGAATTCTTCTGGAGTGCCTTGGCTTGCATATGTTTACTCCCAGCTTGAAGGTGGCACCTTCTTCAGGCAGAAACAGAAGTCACATTTATTGCCGTCCTGTGCGCAGATGGCTGCGTGTCCTGGGCTGGCTTTGAACATGTCAAAAGGGATAAGGGTCATTTCATTTGAAAAAGTACACCAGGTGAGATACCATTGTGGTTTCTTCTGGCCTCTCTCATTATTTAAGCTTTACAATAAGGCAATGTTGTAGCTGTTATACAACTATTATTGACCATATCTGAGATTTTATGTAGCACATACTTATGTGCTGCTTTAACAAAAGTACTACTGTGTAGATTTACAGAGGGGATTGGAATAAAGAGATGATAACAAGACAGAAGTTACATGTTCTGTCTGGACAGTTGTCAAAGCATGCCACATAAACCTTTCATAAAAATAGGCATTGGAGCTCCTTTGCCTGTATTACAGAGGGCAAGTAGTTTGTAGAAATTAATTGCAGAGGCAGGCAGCTGTTTCTTGGTTCACACTTGAGCTGGTCCAAGCAGCTCCTGGGAAATACTTTAGCAGCCTGATGTTCCCTGGCTGCTTCTGAAAAGTGAGATTTGATGAACTCTTGAGAGGAAGTATGAAATGAAAACCATTCTGATCCTTCCCTGAGCTGCTCATTTCTCAAGGTGTCAAAGCTTTTGCATAGATTATGATACAGTTTTCCAGTGTTTTTTCTGATGCCATTCTCAGAGACCCTACAAATATGAACCCTCCAGCATACCAGCTGGAGCAGTCGCTGGAGCTGGAGCATTCAGCAGATTCTGCAACTGAACACCTTGCTTTTCAAAAGTAGCTTTGATAGACTTAGCATTTTAAAGCTGTGAAGCACCGCACCTGATGCTGCGCTGTCTTCTGTCACAGGGGTGCTGGGCTGCTGCAGGTGCTGGGTTGGTGCTCATCAGTTTATAGCTGTTCCCAGCATGACTCACTGGGCAGCTGTAGACATGGCACTCAGAATTAGCACATGGAGGCAGTATCACAACCTTCTGTGGCGTGGGAAGGGAGAGCACAGATTCATAAATGACAGGGGTGTGCTCAGGTCCTTCAGTTTGTGGGGAAGCACTTGCTGAGAAAGGATTGCCCAGAGAGTTTTAAGAGTTTTGCCTTTCTGGGCTGAAAGCAATACTTTCTCTTTGAATAATATACCACTGGTAATTCAGTCTTTCAGAAGGCAGTTTAATGAATGCTTCTTGTCCACCCAAGAAGGTACAGCATTGTAGTCAACTCAGGTCATTCTCTAAGTTGTCACAAGAATTTATTTTCTGCTAAGGAGAAAACACCCTGAACAAACAACTATAAAAAAATCACTGAAAACTGGCAAGCTATATGCATATTATGAGTCTTGAATAGAGAAATTTCTTCATCTTATTTTAATAAAATATATATTGTTTCCTACAGCATGTTATAATACCTCCTTTTGTTATGGAAGGAAAGCTGTTACAGGAATGCATTCTAAATAATGGTCTTAACATTAGGATAGAAACAGTCACTGTTTTCTTACTCTTGTTTGAAATGTGTGTTTAAATAAAGCTGAAGTTCCTTTTTCTCAGTTAAATTATAGTTTATTCTTATTAAGAGACTGATTCTGTGGAGGCCCATGTTTCTGCAAATTCTTTAGCAGTTGCAACAGTGATGCTTTTGCCACATTAAGACCACTCCTCCCTGCCTAGAAGGATCAAGTCCTTTACCTTTGAAGACTTTTTTTTTTTTCGTTTCTTTTTCCTTTTTTTTTTTTTCACTTTTTTCTTTTCCTTTTTCTGGTCTCATGACGTTATGGGTAGCTTAGAAGTTTAGAAAGGCTTTGTCTGATTCTGTACAGGACGTGGGGATAAGAGTCTGTGTGGAATCAGAAGGAAAACAGAAGAGAAATGAGGCCCTGGAAATTGGAGATGCCTTCTCTTAAAATCCAATTATCTGCTGGGAAACAAGAAACAAGAGGAGAATAATTGAATGGGACAGTACCGAAAGTCTGTCTTTGTAGTGCATTGAGCAGGACGTGTTTCAGCTGTCTGGCTGTTACATGAGCATCATTATTTATCTGTTGGCAGCTTGCTTTTGACATTATCACTAAATTGGTCCCACGGTCTGTTGTCCATCATCTACAATAATTCAAAGATGTGGCATCTCCTACTCGGTCTCTTTAACTTCAAGAGCACAACAAACCAAACAACTGTACATTGCCTGTAAGATAATTCAACTCCCAGAAATTAAATATGTGTTTGCAAAAGCTGTTTAGTCATTTAGTTTTTGCCTGAGAACAATACACCTCTCAAATGAATTGCTTATAGCTGTCAATTTTATTTATGACAGAAAGGTCATGGATGAAAAGAAAAGAGCATCTCAGTGCTTGTCTGCCTTTGTGAAGGGTGTTTTGAGCAAGGAGTTCAGTGAGTCTCAGAGTCCTAGTGCATGGGTCACTGGGAGAAAGTGGCAGAAAAATGGTGAAATCACCCAGTGGATCAGCAGCACTCAGCTCACAGAGGCGTTGCACTAAGCCACAGTCAAGCTTTGGTCTTGTTACCTCTGTAAAAGTTGTTTTTTGGGTTTTTTTTGGTCTCATCATGTTTGTCCAAGAACTACCAGGTACATTTGCTATGATTTAGACTGTCAGCAGTGTTTTAGTGCATGTTAAATGGTAGAAAAATGGGAACAGTATGGAAAGATGCAGTAAAAGGGACTCTTTGAAAGCTGGAAGGATCAGGAACAAGATTAGAATTTTACAAGGCCAATCTTTAATAAGATGGATTACAGGTTTTTTTGCCTGAGATGCAGCACACTGAATACATTAGTGCATCTGCCAGGGCTCTAGAAGCAGCAGCACAATCATGTCATGGTGCAGAGTATGGCTCATCAGCCCTGCTGATGGATGCAGATATGCTGAGATGCCTCCACTGTGCTGATGGGGCTGAGTACAAGCATGTTCTCCATGCTCCAGATGGGTTTATTGGCCCAGTAACAGCTCTTGGAGCTCTGAGACTTGTAAGGCAGGAGAGCAGGAGGGTCAGAAAGGTTTATTACTGATGTGCAGAGCTGTGCCAGCGCATGAAGAGCACTAATAATGCTGCTGAGCTTGAGTTAAGTGGTCTGTTCAGCTCGTGGTTAGTGTGCAGTGCAGTGAGCTGGCTGTGGCTGCCCCAGCACAGTCTCACTGAGCTCTGTGCCCACCCACAGGCTGCGGCTCCTTGGAGCTGTGCAGGTTCTGCAGCATGGGGCAGGCACAGAGGGTGGGCAGGATGGTACCAGCTCTCTGGCTGTAAGGATGTGAGAAAGCATTGGAAAATCAGGCCAGATGTCCCTCTAACGTGGTGTCCTGCCTCCTACAGCAGCTACTCCCAGCTGGTCCAGGAGGCTTGGGCGGTGCAGAGCAGGGTCTGTATTTGGTGACTCATCCCTGTGAAACTCCATCAACTGAACCTGCAGAGAAGATGCAGTGATCTATATTTACTGTAGGCCTGATTTGGATAGCTTATTCACAAAGTAAAGCAGTCTTTGAGGCCAGAATTTGAGCTGCCACCTCTGCCCCAAATCTGCTTAGGAGGCAAAGCAAGTATAAGCTTCTCTTTTCTTCCCCATTGCCCCAGCTCCTTAGATATTACAGGTGCCCGGATATTTCAGAAATGAGTTTTCTGTGTTGTGCAAAGTTTACATCAAAATATACTGCACAAAACTTTATTTTATTGTCATAGATTCAGAACAGCCACTTGTTTATATAGATAGTAAAATGTGACATTTAAATGTGAAACAAAATATCACTGCATAGTATGGTTGGTGCCGCTGACTTTTTAACAGGATAATACATAATGCTATTGCTGTCATCTCACTACTGATGACTGGAAAATGGGATGGGAATTGTCAAATTTTCAGTGATGTTGTTATTTTCATTGCACTGTTACGCATTTTGTGACCTGCACTCCAGATGCATGTATCTGTCTAATCCAAATGTAAAGGAGGATTTGGAAAGATATGATAGTGACAGTGGTTGGGGGAGGGACTAACATCAAGTGGGTATACTTGTTCAGTAAATAAACAACATTTAAAGATGGAACATAAAGTAGTCGACTTAAAAACTGGTAACAAATCTTCAGTCTGAGAATTCAATCTGAGAATAGATTTAGCATAAGTAGTGCATAAATCTTTGCACTACTAGAAATGTCATGTTTTTGAAAATATATATTATCAAAGGAAGCACCATAAACCTTGAAATTATTTGATGACACACAAGTCTCCTGTCCCCTTCTCTGTTTAATTTAATGGCTTTGACTGTAAAGAATAGTTTTGCTTTGAAGAGTGCTTTAAAACAAAATCTAGTCAGCAGCATTTAGTGAATCTGAAGTCATTAATTTCTTGACAGGATTTGACTTTTTAGAATACATCTTTGGTATACTTGTTAATACAGATTCTGATGTGCCCAAGGATTAAACCACAGTGTTAAGTATGTGTTATAAAGGTCATAAAGAAAAGTGCTAACAGCAGGGTTATGAACTCCTCAAAGTGCAGGTGATTATCTAAATTTTTATGGATGAAGTTTGTCTCTCTTCATTTTGATCTCATGGTGTGGAAAGTGAAGAATAATTTTAGGGGCTGACCACAATGAGCACTTCTCAGCTCAGCACTTGGGAGAGCTGTTTGGTGGGTGTAGAATAAGAACCCACAGTGTCTCCAAAGCTCCAGAAAAGAAACACTTTCTCTTTTGCAGAATAACCAGTCACTATCACAGCAGCATTCAGAATTTCAGGTGTTTCTCTCTTTTTTCTTCTTTTCAAACAATTGAAATTGAAGACCAGCAGTGGGAGAGCCATAGGATATAGGGTGCTCTTTTGTTCTAAGAATATAAATTATTATTTGCTTACATAAGTGCAAGTAATATATTTGCACTACCTTTCCATGTTTAATAAAACAATATCTTATTTTGGTGAACCCCCAGTGACATGTTACTGGGCAATGAAATCATGCGTTTTAAAATCTCCTGGGTGAGTAAGATTCTGCAAAATATGGCACCCAATCTTTATGTGTAATCTTAAATCATCAAAGATAAAATGATTTCATGAAGGACAGAAAACCAGTTGGGGTTTGCTGCTCTATTTACATCTCCATTTGGAATACAAATTATGCTGAAGGGTGTGTTTGCTCAGTTCTTTATGGAGCTGCCAACCCTGAACTCCTGTTGGGCCAAGCAGCAGTTGACTCATCTGACCCGAGAGGAAAAAATGCTTAAAGCTTCATGTACTTTTAATGCTCAGTCAGGGATTACATCTGTGCCAGCTCTTGGCTTGCTTATCAAAGGTGGAGATGCTGGAAGCTTTCTTTTGGTATATTTTCCTGTTAAAGGTGTTATAAAGATCCTTGGATCACATTGACAGAAGGAACAAGACTGCTACAGAAAGGGAAAACACTGAAAGGGACATTTTTGCTTTTGGGATGCATGCCTACATAATTTGATATTTTTACTGAAGGGACAGCATATGTAACTCAGGTGGAGAGCAAGAAAACTAGTTGTAATGATATCAGAAAAAAAAAATTTTATAAGCGCTGAAATATTATTTTGTAAAACCTTAGTACAAACTAATATGGCAGTGTTTATATAGATATCTCATTGCAAACACAGGAACAATCAGGCTGACTTTCATGGAGAGCATAGTTTTAATTTTTCTCCTTGACAGTCAGGTAATTCATTCTGGTATGTAAAATGGGGGAACAGCTCTCAGGGGTGATTAGAAGATCAGGCTATATAGTAAAATTAGTTCTTGTAATGTGACAACATGAATATACATCTGTAATTCCATGTAGAGGGAAATGGACATTATGAAGGAGAATTTAAAAAAACAGTCTTTAGTAAAGTCTGGAAGTCCTGGATGGGGAAATAGGTTCAGGTAGGAAAATGCCTGGCTACAATGTCTACAAATGTTTAAGGTCAGGCTGAAAAGGAGATTGGTGGGAATGGCACACATTTTAATGCCTGTAGGGGAGAAAACTCCCTGTGTTAAAATTAATAGCTTTAACTTGCAGGTTGTTGAGTATATTTGGAAATATAAGCAAGGGCAGTGTGGGCCTGGAGCTTTTCATGCCTGCATTTTTGCATATGTTAAAAGGAAGGTCATACAGCAAAAATTCTCTGATATACAGCTTGATAGCCCACTCTGGCACCACAGCATAGTGGCTAGGGCAGCCAGCTGAATGATTCCATTTGAATTGATTTTCTAATGTGTCTTTATTCCTAGATCTCTTAAAAGGGAAATTGTGATTTTCTATGGATAAATTTTCTGCTATTCATATAAATTCACAAAACTACTTTTGAACATTTTTGTCAATTCACATTTGAATAATAGCAATTGTAACTTGTATTGCTTGATACCCCCTTGCTGGGAGATTTTTGGAATTTGTAAGCAGTGAATAACTGAAAGTGGAAAGTGTGATAGTAATAGTTCATTCTTACTTGGAATGACATGGTGATGGCATTCCTGCTAAAATGTGGACATTTTTATTGTTCCACTCTGTATTCCTTTTGAAGAAATCCTACCTTAATGCAGTAGTTGCACAACAGAGAACCTCAAATGTGCAAACAGAACTGTGTTCTCTTTTGATCCCATGAAGCTACTCTTCACTTCTGCAGTCGTGGCATAATTCTGAACCACTTGGCAACGAACCCATTCTTCAGAGTCTTCTATTGCTGGTGTTTCAGAGCAGCTGTGTGTTGGCTGCAAAGGACAAGTGTGTACACTCCTCTTTACAACCAACACACAGTTTTGCTTAAGCAATGAGGCATTTGTCTGCTTAGTATTTGAACACTGCTGGCAGCCTAAGAAATCTTTATTCTGTGTGTTCCTATGCATCTGCTCGGAGGGGTAGGTACTACCTCATGAGTGCTGATGTTGCCTCACAGTAACAGATTTCCTGTAGTCTTATAGCTCTTGTAGTGGTACCAAAGACAAAATTCTTCACTTTTCATCATTTCTTTCCCTTTAAATCTTGCAGCAGAATAGCTCTGAGATCCATTTGGTGGGATTTTACAAACAATTTTTTTCAACTACAGCCGAATTGCAACTGAATTTCCTAACACTTGCGCTGCTCTTGTATATCCTTCACTGGCATCAATGACATTTCATCCTGTTCTGTTGGATTACTTTTCCACTGCAAATACTTTAAGACTGAAGGTTGAGTTTGTCTGTCAGAACTCCACGATGAATCTGATTAGATTTTATTTATATTTCTGTTTGAATTTGGAGACATGGACAAAAGGCTTTACTATACCTTGTTAAGATAAAAGGTCTCTTGTCAGTGGTGGTAACAGTTTTTATGCCACATGTGTGGTAGATAGGATGAGGACTCTTTATGCTTAATGGGAGAACTAAAACTCAGCTTCTTTCAAGTATTTGAAAGCTGTTTTGGTGTTTGTGGTTTCTCCTAACTGTGTGAACCAATACAAAATGAACAGTTGAGTTTGTTGATGTCCATTCCAGGAAAAAGGGGTTCCATGTATGATGAATCTGTGCAGTTACTGTCACCTAATGAATTCAAATGTGCAGCATTCACAGAGAATTTCAAGCATCACCAGCTGTAATGGCCTTCTTAATCTTATTAATTATCTCCTTTTCTAACTTTTGTTTAGAGTCAGCATAAAAATATTCTTCCTGCTGAAATAACTTCATAGGCAAAGTTCAAGTGAGCAATTAGTGATTGCATCTGGTTTTGAGTTATTTTCCCAGCTTGTGGTAGTTCAGTTAATAACCTTTTAAAATTCTCATTTATATCCCTAGGCAGCTGTAGGTCTGTTTCCCAAATCTACTGCAATATTCGAAGTGCTTTTCTTTCTGGGACCATCTGCTTCTCTTCTCCAAAGACCATAAAATCCTTAGCAACTCCTTGAATGAACCTCATACTTCTTAACATGCAGGAGTAGATGGGACACATAAATAGAAAAACTATGGGAAGATTTTAATTCTGATATTAAAGCTGTTTTGCATTCAATGACCATTACAAGAATAGATTTTATGCCTGAAAGCACCTTAGTAAACCATTATGTATATCTGCAGTGCACATAAAATTCCATTCCAGGAATACCAGCAAACTTCTTAAAACGAGCATTTCATTCCCAAGTATCCACCATAATCCTGATTCTTTCACTCACCAAAGATATATACCTAAACAGCATTGACTCTACATATTTCTTAAATTATTCCATGGACAAATCTAGGGAATCATTCATAATAATTCTCTTTCTTCCAGTATGTCCTGCTAACTCTTGGATGTAAATCCCCATTGCATGCTGCTTGCCTAAATGCTGAGGCTCTCCCTAGATCCTGGCTACTTACTGGGAGTAGCCAATATTATCAGAGCATTCTGATTTATATAATTTTGAAGATGCAAGTATGATAAATCAAACCAATATTTGAATACACTAACATAAACTTATGAAATAGAAACCCAATCACTGGTTAAACAAAATTAGGTAGCTATTTAAGCCTTTGAAAAGAATATTATTTTTGCAAACACACACACACATACACACACACAAAAAAAGTTGGTTTGAATCTAAGGGTTTTCACTGGGCACTACAGTTTTAGTATGTTTCAGGTCAAGGGAGTTAACTGTGAAATGTCTGTTTAACTGAAGTATTTAAAGTACTTGGGTTGCCCAGGTTTTTTCCTCTGTGTTCCAGAAAGCTGATAAGCACCTGTTTTCCCTGAGGTGGTCAGTTAGCGACACAAGCTATGTCCATAGAAATAGACTTACTCAACAGTTACTGGTTCTAAATATACTCTGCCTTTTCTATCACCATCTTCAGTTCTTTTAGGATAAATGAGCTTTAAGATCAGCTATTTGGGATTTTTCCCTGTTCCTGGAGATTATCAAACTTCAGCTACGCACTCACTGAGCTGTGCCAGTAGTTTCCTCTCTCTCTGGGAAGTAACCCTTCCTGAAAACTGTTTCTGCACAGCATTTCCTATTCTTAGGATTCCAGTTAACTTCAGATGGTAGAATCATACAATTTTATAGTTTTCTCTTGTCACTTCTTGTCTAAATCCACCATGAACACGTAGAAGAATAAAGAACGCATTCCTCTTGAGTTTATTATATTGCATTATAAATCCATGCTGATGTTTATTTCCTGCCAGCACATCCCTTTACTTGTGCTGAGCCCATGAAACCTGAGGGTGGGATAGGTATTTACATACTTTACACATTTTTTTGTCTGGGGTACCGAATGCTAGGCACCCAAGCTGCAGACAAGGCAATACCCCTGGGCTCTCCATCTTCATTTGTGCCTTCTCCAGTGAAGCTAACACAGGTAATACAGTGGGTTTGATCCAAACTCTTACCTGATTGAGCTTTTCCCTCTTCATTGATTATCCAGGGAAACTAAGGAGACTAGAACCCTAACTCAGGCCCAGACAATGCAGGTATTTCTCTTATACAATTAGGGTGGAATGTGATGCAAACACTCACACCTCTGTCTGTGCTTTTTAACTCAGGCATATGGTTGCAGTCCCTGTAGACATTCCCAAGGTGGCCCAAAACTGGCCATTCCAGCAGTCTGAATCCTGACCTTGGCAATGCATCCTGAATTGGAATGTCCTTTATCACTGGCTGACTTGGGGACACTTTCCTCTTGTTATGTGCCTATTTGAAGATGCAAAGCAGGTTGTTTAGATCACTCATAACTCAAATGCTATTGGTCATTTAATGATAGACTTTTGCTACCACTGATTTCTTGCATAAACTCCGTTTATATACTTCCATGCCATGCATATACATATATATATATATACATAAAAACATGCCAAGGAAGTATATAAACAGAGTTGTGCAGCTTTTAAGTTATGGCTGGTTTGCTCCTGCAGCATCATCTAAGAACATATTCTTACAAGTCCAACTGATCAGTTGTATAACCAGGGGTCAGTTACATGGTTGATGTCCTGGCTCAGGTCCATAGCTCCATATGTTAAGGCACTGCTTCTCAGAAAAGCTCTGCTTCCCAGTCAGGACTGTAGCCAGATCCCTTGCATTGCAATGTCCATCTCAGACTGCACACCCTGTGGTAAGCCTTGCACAGGTGTGCTTTGGACTGGATATGCATTCCCACCGATGATATAATTTGGCTTTGAATTTGTGCAAACAGCCATTTGTACTTCCTGTTCCTCTACCTTTCATTTCCGTGCTCAGTCAGGTGTGAGATTGCTACATACCTCTCAGGGAGCCTGCTTTTATTTTAGTAACAGCCTACATTTCCTTATCATCAGCACTCTGTATGTGGCACAACTCAGAAGTAGCTTTTCCACTGGAAAACAGACTTTGCTACAACTTACAGATAAAACAGTGACATCGATGACTGGAAGAGCTGCATCAAGCACAGGCTGACAAGGCTGCTTCTGTAGTTCATAGGAATCTGTCAGCAAGTTTGACCCTAATCTTTCATTCTTGGCAATTTTCAGTTTTGGGAGAAGTAATGCCTTATTAAAATAGTTAAACAATAATGTATCATAACTGGATGAAGATGAACTCCTTGGACCTTACCATGTCTAAAAGGTCTGCCATCCTCCCCACTTCACACTTGCTGCCCTCTCAGAAACTTCCCTGTGTCTGTGGTGTGTGTTCCTTGTGCTGTAAGTGGGATATGCCTCCTACCTCTCATTTCTGTTCTTGATCCTTTATCTAACAGTAGAGTAATTTTAAGAACAGAGGCTGGTCTTTCCAAACACAGCCTTGATGGTCACTCTCCCCTCACCTAACTAATTTGCTCAATGGATTTATTAAAAAATACAAATATACATAAGGGGGTGCTTTGTGGAGGCTTCCCTACGCAGTTACAAGGTTTTGGAAGTATCTTGAGAGGCATTCACTGTACCTTTATCTTATGAGCCTTGCAGGTTTCCCAGATCAGAGATGACAACCCTGGCATTTGCCATGCTTTTTCCAGTCATCTCCTTTCTGCTTGTTCTTATTTGGCAGCCCAGGGGTTAACATAATTGTCCATATTCATTTGGGAGAGAAGAGACTTGGTAAAACAACAACCCTAGTAGGTTAACTGGCCTGCGTTTTCAATTATATTGTTTGTCTAATAATGAAAAACCTGGAATTATTATAAAGTAGACTTTGCACTTTTTTGCCTGCTCACCAGACAAGAGAGAAACAAAGACCTGTAAATGTCTTCATCCCCTGAATGTTTTCTGAGAATTGATATCCTATTTCAAGAGACTGAGAAGTTTTCCACTCTAGACTGCTAACATGGCATTTCATTCATGAAAATGAATGCCCAGAGACAGAGGCATGTCCTCTGGAATCAGCTCACTCTGATGAACAACACACATTTCCATAACAGAATAGGCAGTGTGGGAGCCTTAGGAGGGAGATGTGACTTGAAACAAAGTCACATTTTTCCCAGTCTTCTATTTCAGGCTTGACATAACTTTGCTTTTCAAAAACAGGCTTACTCATTTCTTTGATTTATCTGTGTTATTCTAGACCTTGTTTGTGGTTCATTATGCAAAATTCAACACTGTTGCTAAATTTGTGGCTCTTATGTTTGCATTTCAATTTTTGATCAAATACTTTTTTTGCATCAGTCATCGAAAATATTCTCAAAGGGCAGAATTAGTATTTCATTAGTATGCTTAACTACAGCTAACATAAGTGATCAGGAAAGTATTTTTTTGATAGGAGCTATTTAATTATGGTCAGTCTGGTCTTTAGATAAAGCCTGTGGAGCAGAAAATGCCCAAGGATTTCAGCAGTCTTCAACTCAGACTTTTATGAGAACATTTTTATGTGTCTGGCAATCAAGCCTCTTTTAGCCCATAATGTCTCTCTCTCATGGCAGATTAGAGTATACACACTTTCAGGGAGAAAGGGAAAAGGGATTAAGGAAAAAAATGAGACCAAACCCGTGCTGATTATACATAATATCTGCAATGAAACAAAAAAAAGGTGCTAGTTATCTTCCTCAATATACTGTTAGATTTAAAATAGTCTCACCTAGAGAGGTTTGTAATTTTGATAAAGCAAAATAGCTGATTTCAACTAAACTGAGCTTATTTGAAAATTGGGGTTTTTTCAGATTTCCCCTACAGCACTCATATTCATTTCTGGAAAGTGGGAAAAATAACCAAGACATATGTTAAAACTTACATTAGCCACCTGTGCTAGAGGTTACATTGCTCTACAGAAAACTCAATTCTTCTTTGAAAATTATTATGGTTAGCTATAGTAACTGGCTGGGAAGCTCCAAGGACAAAGTGATCTCCAAAATGTAATGCAGAAAATGGGGATCATAGAGATGATCCTGAATGGAGAGGGGCTGTGAGAAGGCATAAAAGTAGAAAGGTAGCTCTTGATAAAAAAAACCCAAAGAGACCCTTACTTAGGTAAAAGTGGTCTGAACTTTGAGGGACAAAGACAGCTCAGGTGAACAAAGAAGCTGTAGCTGCTGAAGGAAACCCAACCAAAATGGACTTGGCCTCAAAAGGTGCATTTGCTTTAGTATTTATTAATATTTTTCAGGCTTATGGTATGGTTTTTTCCTAATGATTAAAAATAACCTTAGGTTTCTCTGCTGAATATTGAAAATCTTCCAGCTGTGAACACACTTAAGGCTCAGTAGTAATGGTTCTGGACAGATGGTGGTTGGAAAGTCTTATAATGATGAAACATTTTCAATTCAGTAGGTTTCTTGATAGAGCACATTTTTTACCTTCATTGTCATTGGAGATCTTACTCTCTTCCAGTGATAACATGGGGGTCTGCTTCAGAATACATCTTTTCACTGTGGTCCTTATAATAAGAAGCCCTCTGCTCCTTACTGAAAAAGTCTTTTCATGGAGTAATTACCACTAGCTAGACATGTATATCCTGCAAATATATATGGGTTCTTACCTTGAGTCCTACTGGTTTCAGAAGATCAGCATGAGGAGCAGGTTTAGATACTTGAAGAATGAACTTGTTTCATATTTTAAGTTTTAATCTTCTTCCTTCAGCCAAAAACCTCTTCACTTTTAAGCTGTGCTGGCATGGTTTTTGATGCAAAGAATCTTAGGAAATGTGGACATCAAAAGGAAAAGCAGCCCAAAATATAACATACAAATACAGTAGTGTTTCTTGATTCAGATTTTGAAATCTTCTATATTTTGCAGTTTTAAAAAATCCCAAGTAAAGGCAACTCTGAAGACTTTCTGAAGAACTTTCCTGACTAATAGTGCCCAAATTTGTCTTTACTGTCTAGCAGGCATCAGTGCTGCCCAAAGATTCCTTGAGTGTCAAGGAACAAAATGTCAACTTACAAAAAAATTAAAAAATGTTTAAAAAATTTTCATCAGAAAAACCAAACTCCCACTCAGATGAGCATGGTTAATTTTACAGAAAGTAAAAAAACCAGGAATCAGTTTTTCTGAAGTAGAATTGCTATACCAAAAAAAAGTTTCCTTTCTCAGGGTTTTTCCTTTCCTATTAAAGACACTGGCAGTTTGTCTCCCTGTGAACACATTAGCCCTTGTGTTTCTGTGCCTCCCTTTCTTATTTTGGTGTGCAGTGGAGCTGGTGCCAGCACAGCCTGGAACTCATCCCATGGTGACTGTGCATGGATGGCAGCAGAGTCAAGCACACTCTTTCCCCACACACACACAAACCATCCAGGCTCATCTTGGTGACTCACTCAACAAGAGATACTACCAGCTCATCTCAGTGATGGAAGATTGTAATTATGCTAAAATTGATTAAACCAGGCTCTGGAGAAGCTCTTCTGATCCTAGAAGAGCAGCTAAACTGCATGAAGGGCTTTGGTTGAATAGTGTTCTTCGTGGGGGGGACTTAGCTCCTTGGAGTACTTGGAGCATCTGGCTCATGTACTCAAGAAACAGCTTCCATGTTTCTCCCATAAGGATCTTCACTGAGGTCTTATGTACCTCTTTTGACTCAGTTCATACATGCTGCTGCTGGCAGAAGGAAACCAGATTTATCTGAACTACAGGTGCAACCAGGATGGAGGCAGCCACTGCTGTGTATCATATTGCAGTCTTCTCTAAGTAAAAAATTTGTCATCTGTGTCACTGCTGTGTGTCATTTGTGTTCAAAATGTATTTTGTAGTGTGCTGAGATAGGTGTATTTCTGAGGGTTTTCTTCCCACTGGCTTTCGTGGGGTTTTTCATGTTAGAAAAGATCTCCACAGAACTGACTATGAACCACTTTAAGCATCAATTAACAAGCAACTATTAATTTTCTATCAAGGCTCTTCCTATGACATTATCCTATCACTTTTTGGACTGGCTGTATAATTGATTATGTCCCCGTTTGCCTCCATTAAATACAATCTTTCCAGAAAATCTGTTAGATAGGAGGCTTTGTCGTTGGGAAATACTTGAAGATTTTATTTAGTACAGTCAAAAGTGTCAAAACAGCTAATTGAATGCTTTCATCTCCATGACTAATGAAAGATTAGACTATTGCAAAAATATGTCACAGGAATCTACAAATTTTTAATGAAAAATAGCAACCTCATTAAATCTGAAGGCAGTTAAATGCTACTGTGGGAAGTGTCTCACTGCAGAGGCCTTTGCAAATCCATAAGGAGAGCACTACCACTGTACATTTTGGTGTCTTTAAATCATACAGACTGTTCCTAGGTAAATTCCTCAGGGACCTGGGACCTGAGCCTGTTTATCTGCAGGTATCCAAGTGGGTTTCTGGTAGGAACAAAGAATCAGTTAGAGAGTAGGAGGTATTACCTGAGAAAGACAATTCAGTGCATGTCAGTGGTAGTGCAATGGCAGTGAGTGTTGTTTAAGAGGATCTGCTCTGCTGTTCTACATTTCTGTGTCCCTAGTATTTCCTTCTCAGGGCCCATGAGGTTCATTGAAACTCTGGGTGTTGTAGGCATTCCTTGGAGAAACTGTGCACTCATTACAAATCTGTGGTGCACTGGCAGCTGTGTAAGCAAGGAAAAAATTAGCCTTGCAAGCAAGCTCAATTCTTTCATCCTGTCTGGAAATCTGTCCCCTTATTACTACTAGTAAATCTCATCACCTTACCCTAATATACTTCTGAGCTCTATTCTCTCTCATGTTCCTCTTTGTCTTCATTTTACCAACTCTTTCCCTTTGTTTACTTCCCTCTCTCCTGTCTGTGATGCCAAAATTTGTAAACCATAGGTGCTTCTTTCCTAGAAACATATATCTGCCATCTTTTCTTCTTTTCCTAGTGTGTCCTGATAAA
The DNA here is from genome assembly GCA_013397195.1 of Hylia prasina. Taxonomy (NCBI): domain Eukaryota; kingdom Metazoa; phylum Chordata; class Aves; order Passeriformes; family Sylviidae; genus Hylia; species Hylia prasina. Next base: position 1,565,899 of record VYXD01016610.1, read on the forward strand.
ATGCTGAAGAACCTTTGTTTTTGTATCAGACTGGGTTTCCATCCTTTGCCATCAAGTGACAGAACAATGAAGGGTATTATCTTTCCTGTTTATATGGGAAAAACTGATGTAGATTGCAATATTCTTTAGCTAAGTTCAGTTTTTATGAGAATGAGTGGTTGGTTTTGGAGACAGAAGATGGTTTAAAGTTTCAAAGAGAGAATGGGACTAGAGTAGATGGTGCTATGTGTTCTCCTTCCAGACTGACAGAAAACACATAATTCATGCAAATGCTGTAGAAATACATTGGAAATTTTGAGCTTTTCAAAGAAATGTGCCCATACATGTGAACCAAATAAAAAATCTATGGCATAAGCCTATTTTCTCTGCATAGCTGCTGCCTTTGTCTGTGATCCTAAGCAACGCTTGAATAGAACAATTTTGCATGGCAAGATGGAATTTGGTAAGCTGTTTATTCATTTAGCTGCCTCTTGGAAAGTCACATTGCAATAATCAAGACATAGACATGGATTTTAAGTGGAATTCCATTGTTTTCAATAGGCTTTAAATCAAGGCCATTTTGAGATGAAAACTTCGATGACGTGGAAGATGTGAAAAAGTGTCAGAGGTGGAGATAAAAGGGAACTCTTCTTGATTCCCATACTATACAACTTTTTATAAATTACAGAAGGAAGAGACTTCTGATAGATTTCCTTTGTATTGTTCTTCCTTAGAAAGATAAAGGATGAAAAGTTTCAAAACAGCTGTCTAAAAGTAACTCTTCTAGCTACTGCTTGCTTGCAATAAGTGCGTGAGCTTAATTTTTATTTCTCACATGTTATGTACTTAATTATTCTTACTTTTCACTCAGGTCATTTGTTCAGTTACTGTGGGATGTATGACAAAGACTTTAAATTCTTTTATCTTAAAAAAGTTTTTTTTCCCTCATGAAGCCAGCTCTAATTTTAGATATATGTTTGATTCCTTTTTATTTGTCATTGTGCCTAATTTAGTTGCCTGCCAGCTCAGATGTGACATTTCTGGATTATGCTAATATATACTGATTTTCTCAAATCCACCCACAACCAGTTTTGCTTCCTCTGTTTGATTGACAGATACTTTCAGATCTGCTGATCTGGCAGAACTGAACTCAGGTCATCAAGCAGTTTGGGACTAATTATTATTGGGTCCCCACCTTATGGCAGAGATGAGTCGCAGGATGGCAGCACTGTAACTTCACCAGGTTACAAAATGGGAAGAAGAAATAAGATTAATAGTTGATCTGAGGAAACAAAAGCTTTTTGATAACCACGTTGCCTACTTGTCTAAGTTTATGAGTGCAATGCACTTACTCTTGTAAACACGACACTCTGAAAAGAATGTGGAAACAAGTATTTTCAATCTTCTATGGAGTGAGATATTTGCCATAACTTATTCCAAAGTTCCTTCCTCTTTCTCAGAAGAGGTCTTATTTGCCAGAGTAGATTTTAAAAAATATAATGTATTTGTTGCCACATAGGAAGGAACTGTAAATCTAATTCCTGTAAAAAACTGCAATGTGTTGGTATAATCTCTGAGAACAGATTGATAGGAATTTCTTGTGGGAATTGCTTTAATTTCTGAGTAAAAATCAGAGGTGTGATCTGTGTGCATGCACACAAATGTGTGTATATTATATATTTCCAAAAAGCAGGTTGCTTCCTAATTTTAAATGAGCTTTGGGTTTTGGTTTGATGGGTTTTAAAGATTTAATAGATCAAAGTGTTCAATGTTTGCTCTAAGGAAATAATCATATTTAGGTCACAGATAATAGAGGAAGTCTGTTAGATGTCCTAAAAGCCAGCAGATTTCCTGCTCCAGTGACAGCAGATCCACTGGCAGTAGCTGCAATGTGCTCTTAGTGTGATAGCTGATGGCAGGAAAGCCTGAGAGTGAGAAGTGTCCTGCTTTCCTGCCTCTTACATCTCCAGCCTGTGGTTTGCTAACACAGAGTTTATAAGCTGCTCCTGAAAATTAGTTTTATTTCCAATTCAAGAAGAAAATGCACAGGAAATTAATCAGCTGACTTTAGAGGAAATTTTGCTCAGATTTAGTTGTTTTGCAGACAAGCTTCTAAAAATCTGTAACATTGTCTGTAGTCAGGAATAAATTTAGCCCTTCATAATCTCACTTAAACCAGTAGCCATCAGCATGGTAAATTCTCCACATAGCTATACCCTAAGGTAGAAACTAGATTTGTGCTTTTACTTGAAGTAATTAGGAGTAAACAATTTTGCTTTTGCAGAATGCAAGTTTGCTTACTGCCCTGAGGTCCAGGCAAAATAAGAGCATTTGTATTAGTGCCCTTTTAATGGAGCATTACATAATACTGATTTATTTGGTCTGAACATCACTGTGCAGACAATTAACAAAAAAATATCCCTTTTAAAAATAATTTGTAATCTATGGAGGATAGGAATGAGGTCTTGAATATCACATTAGACATTTAAATGAAGAATAATGAAGAAAAAAGCTTCAAAACATAATCTTGATGGTAGCTGGATATTTTTTGCTTCATTGCTTCCATGCCGGGTTCTTATTAAACCCAAATCTCTGAGATTTCTGACATTTTTTCAGGCAATTATCATTATTGTTAATATGTGCAACTTCTTCTTCACCTACACAGGCTCTAGCCAGACATATAGTAGCCAAACCCATGTGTGAGTAGCCCAAGGCTGCAAGGAACATTGCAGTATTCCTGAAAGCGATGCCAGAGATACAGATCTAAGCCATCAAACAAATGGATAATGGATTAGAAAACCATAATTCCTTCTGGAAGCCTTGATAATACTTTACTTTCTTGCACTTCATTCATGCAGTTTTGTTCTACTTCTTTAATTGAGAATCACTGCTAGGTTTCCCTAGAGTTTTTGTGAAGGGTACAATCAAGATTAAACTCTCAGATTCTGAGGTTAAATATAAACAAGCTAATGAAAATTGGTTTAAAAACCTGATGGTTGAATTCTGTCTTCAGGTTCTGAGTGAGGCTCTTGGGACCCTCTGTGAGTGGTACAAATGTGGCTGTCCTCAGAAATGGCTTTTTGGTTTTTCTGTGCGTGTTCTGTGAGCATCTGCCTGACTTCCCAGGCTTCACAGTGAAGTACAGAACAACATTTAGTGCAGGGGCTAATATCAGAGTATCATGAGATCCATCTGAGAGCTAATACCAGAATTTATTGTTTTGCCTAAAGTTTTGATTTCATTTTTACTACGTATTAAATTGTTTTTGTCATGTTGATAGAGTAGTACCTCCAAATGACATCCACTGGAAAATCATCTTCTGTTCCCAGCTGTAATTACTGGCTATAATGTAGGTGGCTGTCAGACTCACATGCCACCTCTAGCCCCCACCCAAATTTTATATACTTCTTCTACTTAAATGAATTAAAAGAAGTTACTCAAAAATGCATGTTGCTGTAACCTGCTCTGTGTTGGCCCACGTTGAGCAGTGAGTCAGTCCAGACTTTTGACCCATATTGTGGTGGTTCGGTGACTTCAAGGTAGTCAGTGCTCCTAAAATCCATTTTACCATGCAACCGATTGAATTATGTTTAATTTAGTTTTCTATGAAATTTAGTTTACTATGACCGGTTAGTTAACTACACTCTGCTAAAAGCTGACCACATGCTTCCATGAGATTCAGTTCAGCCTCGAGAAGTCTGCAAAAACAGTTGTTATACACTATCTATTTATTTATTTATCATTTTATGATGTGATTCAGAAAAGAGAGGTCAGTAGTCACACTGTTTCTGGACCTTAATATAGGGCATTAAAGAAATTGCACAAGAAAAAGTTCCCACTAATAATAGTTCCAACTGGAAACAGGTGCTCTTTTGCTTGCCCTCCAGTTTGCTTTTTGCACATATTAGACATCCCATTTGTTCTGTGCTTAGGGTAAATGGAAAAAATTTTAATCAATATGGTCCTGACAAGTGTTTGTGCTTTGTTAATAGAGGAGCTCTTGTGTGTGTTCTAAATTGAAGTAACTTTGTATTGAAATTATCATGCATGAGATTTTCTCTGAGTGAGAAATGCCCTGTTTAGTTGTTTTAATGCTCATCCCCATAATATAGTTTATTTCATTTGCTGTGAAGGATACTTTGGGCATATGTAAGCAGTGGAGCAGTACTGGCCCAAGGGAATACCATATTTCCCATCATCGTGTATGGCTTGCACTTGGGCTGAACTCTGTATTTTGACAGTTGCAAACTCCTAGGGAAATAGAGATGCAAATTTTAAGATGTTTTTCTAGTTTTTTTATGTCAACAATAAACTCTGGGTGTGCATGCCTGTTAGGAGACTGGAATTTGTGTCCCTTGGGACTTTTGATTATTATTTTTGGCTGTCTCACTTGGCTCATTTTCCTGCTGCTTCTGAGTCAATAGGGATTTGCACCTGCTATTGAAAGAGCATATTTATATCTTTCAGTCTGAGCCGACTACAGACCCAGTGACACCTTTGTCAGCTACCTAATGGAGCAATTTTCTTTGCAGTTTGTTTTCAGTTCAGGGTACAGAGAGGTTCTGTTTGATGTCTTTACTCAGATGCTCTGGGTACTTTTGAACAGTCATGCATTGCAGGACAAATGTGCAGAGAACACAATGAGCACTGTGGGAGGGGAAAGTGACTTTATTTGTATTTTCTTCCTGCCATTCGTTCTTTTGCAGCTCTGATGTTAGACCAGTGGGATATCCAATGTCTGCACAGAAAGTTAACAGAGAACCCAAGCCATGTCTTCATCTTTCCATAAACCACTGGTCAGAGGCTCCTCCAAAAGACTGTAACATGCTGGAGAGGCCATGTCTTGGGTAATGATATAGTTTCCTGATGGTGGAAGCAATGGTATTTTAATTGCTAGTCTGTCACAGAGTCAGTAAAAACTTTATTGGAAACTGAGAAAAAACCTGCTTGATGCTAACTTGTTATCCAGAAAAGGTGAAAGTGGGGGGAGCTCCTTTACATTCATTCCTCAGATGAGCAGTCTAAGTCCATAACTGTCTGAACACACAGCACTAGAATGTCACTGAGACTGCACACCCAGGCAGGTGTTCTTTGCTGGACAGAGGTGAACATCCAGGTGGAAATTTGTGAAATGGTATTCCATACTGTAGAGAGAGGAAAGGACTAGTGTACTATGTTAAATAGTACCCTAAAAATTAAACGTGATTTAAGTGCTTCACTCTTCTATACTAACAATAGAGTATTCCAAAATGCTTGCCTATATCTCAATGTCTCACAAGCTGCTTTTGCTATGAAATATTTGATTACTGCATCTATCCATTAATGATATGTGATTTCTGGTTGGGAACTGTCTCCCTGTAAGAGGTTAGGATAATAATTCTATTCATCCTTAAAAGCTGGTCATTACCCAAGTTTGCTCTGCTTGTTGTCCTCTGGACTATTTTTATGTGAATATTCACTGCAGCCAAGAGGCTCAGCAGGAACAGGATGTATTGGAAAGCTGTTGAGCCTGAGGTACCTGCTCTTTAGACCCAAAGGAGGACTCACTTTCCACTTCACTACTTCCACCATCCCTCTTTTTTAAGCTACAGCTGTTGCTTTTGTGCCTTATATTTAATGAGATGCATTCTTACAAGAGGAAGTACATCTGAAATTCTAGAACAATATAAAAAAATCTAAAAAATTATATTTGCACATCACACTGTTTGCTGTATTTGAGAGTAAACTTTCTATATATCACATCTTCCTGCAATGTACTACTATTCCCTTTCCTGTTTTCCAGAAAAACTCACAGAGAGAGCTCTTGAAATGAATTCGAGAGAAATATCACAAGCAGGCTTTTCATGTTTCTGCTTTGTAGCTCCTGGATGTTTGTCTGGATTTTAAATTTCCCATGGAAAAAATAATCCATCTGTTCTATAAGCAACATTTTGCTATTAATAATTAATTGGAATCCAGGGAGATTCACTCAGAATTTTAAATGGGATGTCTAGTCAGATCTATAAAACCTTATAGCCGGGGGATGTAAAGCAAGCACACAACGAGACTGGAAGATCAGAATGACATTATTTATTCTGATAATTTTAATTCTTTATGTTAAGACCTGTTAGCCTGCCATATAGGTTTACTCTAGATCTCTTTCTATATATATAATACTATTTAAAACACATATATATGCGGTCAGCTGATAAAAAAATGTTAAAACTGAGTGAGATGAAAGGTTGTTGTAAATATTTTTATGGAGTTACCTTTGAAGATTTTAACCCACAGCTGCTTTTATTTTTGTGTGCAGTTTTGTATTGCTATGATAATGTATTTTTGTGTTTTGTGATGTATGAGTCTTGAAAATACAGGTTTATTCTTTAAGAACATACTGCACCTCAAGCCTGAGAAGGTGTGTAAATTACCATATTTAGAAGCATTGTCATCAGAGTGCAGAAGTTTTGCATCTCCAAAGTAATGGCAGCCCTTTCTCCCTGAAAGCTTTCACCTTTCTCAGAAAGTATTGCCATAGTGTAGTCATATAAAATAAGCACAACAGGGCTCTGTGGAGAAACACCATCCTGTATTACATACAGTTGGAAAAAGGAAAAAAAGACAAGGTTTTTGGCACAGTAGGTATCAAAAACTTCAGTGAGATGTCTTCTATGTGATAAGCTGTTTCTGAAGTTCATGGATTGCCATGTGTTTGCCTCTTTCATTATGGAAATTTTCTTCAGCATGTAACTCAATTGAAACTTTTCTCCAGACAATTTTGAACAATGATGATATATTTGGGGAAGGAGTTCCAAGAACATAATTTTTAATTCTAGCTAACCTCTAGACTGGTTGGTGACACCAGAGGTCAAAATCAAGCATTCAGGATCTTGGGAATGCAGGAAAAGTCCATGTCTGTAGCAGGGACCAGATGAATGGTGCCAGGTGGACAACATGAGTGACCAGGTGGACAAGAAAGCCAGAAAGACACATCTGGAAATCAAGAGACTTGCAGGGCAGCTGCCACACCAGTCTGATGGGACATTTCCCTGGATAGGACATTTTGTTTTCCTGCAGTTCTGCTTAAGACTCAGCACACAGGATGGGGCCAAGATTTCTAGTTTGAACAGAGGCGCAGACAGCACAAGTAGAAGGCAGAGTCTTTGTGTGGCTGAGTTAGTGGTTTCATGCATTCCTCATCAAGCTTTACCCTTTCCTGCTGCAGCATCCCAGAGCAGTATTTTCCATTGTTATGAAGTTGAGTTCTCTGCTCTGAGAAATTTTAGATTTCTCACTGTAAACCATTGCTAAAGGCAGAAGATATGGCTTGGATAAGGACCTTCTCCTACTTTCTTAAAACTTTTAGAAGCCTGCATGTGAGAGCATCCCCCAGCCTGCTCACTCAGGTGTTATCTCCCCATTGCTTTGCTTTAATCTCTGCCAGCAGTTTGGCTGTCAGTGAATCACCAGAGTCACTGTGTTTGCCAGGTGTCTAAATGAGTGCTTCTTCTCACTGCCCCAGAGAGTGGACCCACAGCTGCACACTGAAAGCACATCCTCTTCTGTGCCAAATAAATGTGGTAGGCTTTGATAAAACGTGTAGGCACCTCCCTCCCATCCCCACACACCGGAGGAAGCTTTAGCAAGCATCGTGCATGAGAGGCAAACTGGAGAAAGGGGTTACTAACTAAAGAGCCCTGCATAAGGTGCTAATCTTGGTTGTGAAAAGGCTTTGGGATGAAGTAGAAGCAGTGGTTTCTTAGGGGCTCACTTTTCATTTGTTTCTTTGGAGAAATGAAAAGATTTTGTTCACAAAATTGTGGTTTTCTAGTTCACTGGTTTTAAAATTATTAATAGGTCTTGAGTATATAGAAATCAATGAATCTAATAGTGTCTCTATCCTGATATTTGTATTCGGTTAGCTGAAAATGGGCAGCAATATGACTTATCTAATTACTGTTAAGATTATTGTAATAAAAAGAAATGGGGCTTTTTAGACAGTTGGAAATGTACTAATTTTTCCTTTTTTTCACCAAGACAATCAGAGGTCTATTTGAGTAATCCAGGTTTCTTCTTATTAAAGTTTATCAGCCTTCATTTTCCTGTGCAAAACTAATTTTTTATTCTGATTAAATGACTTTCAGTTTTGTGCTTGGTATGCCAGAACAGATAAGCATCGATGCCCAGTAATTTTACAGGAACTGTTTATCTCTTAACCAATGACAATCCCTGATTTCCTGCAGTTGGAAGGGATCTGCTCCTACAACAAATGCTGCACTTCTCAACAGGTTCTGTTGGGTGTAGTTTTCGAAGAGAATTTTTGGGATGAGTCACGTTTCGATTGTGCACCGTTTATTCTTCACTAACTCATCTGGAATACCACAGGGAGTAATTGGGATTTTAAGGGGTTTATGATATTGATATTCAGTGCACTGTGAAAAAGCTTAATTGTTTTTAATTGAGCAGTAGTATAATAACCATTTTCTTTCAATTAAAAATCCTTTTGGACCAAAGGCACTCACAAATCCAAAGTGCTTTTTTTATGGTTCATTTTCCTCAGTTTATTTCAGTTTTGACAGTTGGAGCCTTTCTCTCATGATAAGTTCCAAAACAAAGAATTTTGTTGTTCTCATGTGATTTACATTTCTGAACTCAAAGAGGGCATATGGTTCTGTCATGATAACTACAGAACTAAATAACTGAGGCAATACTTTCTAATATATAATTTCAAGCACATGTTGTTAAAGCTTTGCTTTACACAGTCAAATGAGCTAGCAGAAAAATCAATACAAACAGTGGAAAACCTATTTTGCCTGTATTATGCTGTTGGATAACAGGTAAACAGCTTATAATTCTTGTAGGAGCAGAAAATAATTTTTTTTTCTAGCAAGGTAGCCTGAAAGACAAGTATATATAAATCCTGAAGCTTCTGTAAACCACGGATGTGTGCAAGAAAACAAAGTGAAAAGAGCTTGCTAAAGGTGGGAGAGAGCATCAGCCTTCAAAACCAAATAGTTTGCAGGTTACCCATCCAAGAACAGGATGCTGCTATTTCACATTTAAGGAGCTTCCTCTTTATAAGTGAGAATTATGAACTGTTCTTTACGCATTGCTCTTAGAAACTGAGTTTCTCTTCAGAGAAGTGCAATTTCTTCCTGGTTTCAATCTAGCCATTGAGAGAGAAAAATGTATTACTAAATTGTATTGGAAGCTGTTCGAAAAAGAAGCATTGACTCAGTCACCATTTGAACATAACATTCAGGAGAACTTCTCATTCCTTCAATCGTGTCTGACAGTCAATGTTATTTTAATACAATTACTTCTCTTAAAGTTTGCTCAGATAATGAGGACTGCTTCTAATTTTATTGGGATGTGAATGTTCCAGGACTTATGCTTGGGCTTTTGAAGTCAGGTCTGTTTTGATGACTGCTTTTTTATGCCATTCAAGAGATGCACAGATCTGAACAATAATTCATTTTACATTTCAACACATGACAGTCATTTAAGTTAAGCCTTTTCCCATGAGCAAGGAAGGTGTTTTGTATTTTAAACTCTTTCTTTAAAAAAAAAATGTTAATCAGTCTGACAGCAGTGAAAAATATAAACTGCAACCAAACTAAATTTGTTTTACACTGAAGAGGAAGATGTAAGTTGTTACCATGGACACAGGTGGAGCACATGAGACAAGGTGGTTGTGTGCAAAAATACCTGCAAAAATACTTAGCTCTGTTCTTGGGCTTAGCATGAGGATGTCAAGGAACTGAAGATAAAAACACAAGGAAGCAGAACAAGTGTTGGAGAGGCATGAGGCTGTGGACATGAACTGATCCACCTGGAGGCTGATGGGGTGAAGAAGTTGATCTCCCCTTGGTGCCTGGTTGCTGGAGATACAGGTTTTCAGGGCAGCATGCTCTCTTGTAATCCATTTTAAATAAAACTGTGGGTCTAATTCAAGCAGGCTGATTAAATTGTTTATATTGTTACACTAATTTATACTATTACACTAATTGCTGCTGGCTTCTTTGCCTGAGAGGCTCCGGGAGAGAGCACACAGCTGCTCATCTGGGCAGGCTGGTGACCTCACACTGGAGCAGCACAGAACCATCACAGGCAGAAATGTCTCATCTCGTGCCAGCACACAGCTTTAGACAACAGGAAAAAGAGTTAATCACTAAATAATATAAAATTATTAATCACCATTATTGTTGTTGTAGTATCCAAAGGTCTATCAGAAAGAGGAACCTGCTCCACTGGCCACTGACCCAAAGAGAGAAATAGCCAATTGCTCCTGTAAGCTGGAAACCTCCCAGGGAGCATGGGCACAAACAGGTACAATGAACTGCAAATAAGATATTTGTCTCTAATCCTTGTTTCAGAGAGGCGTAGGTGTCTGCAGAGATCAATCTGTGTAATATACTTGCATGGGAGAGATAATGGGCTGGTCTATTTTTAAAGGGTAGTTTTCTTTATGTTGTTTATTGCACCTACCTCTGTTTCGTGAGGAGAAGTTTGACTTTACAGGAGGCATAAAGGAGTTTATTTATGAAAAGAAAAGTTCCTGGTTAGGATCAGATCAAAAATTTTTGACTCCAGATAGCTTCCTCAGCATAAGCATTTTGTTCCAGGATATCCAACACATCCATACAATGCAAAACATACAGATATGGACCAAATGAGTGGAAGCACAGGCAGCTGAATGTTAGTTCTCAATTCAGAGGGAAGACACAAAAATATTGCAGCCTTTGCTTGCATTACAGTATAAATCCATTTTGCCGTATTTGAAATATAGGAAGATTAGGTATTGCTGTGGATGAAGGATATATCATTTGGCAACTAAATAAAATGATATTAGAGGAGCAGAGAAATTATAAAGGACACTATTTATGTGAACTTTTCATGGACAATCGTAATTAGCCATCTCCCTGGGCAAGAGAGGATGATGGGGCATCAGGGGTTGTGGAACATTTTGGCACCTGGGCTCTTCTTTCACAGCTACATGCAGCTTTGTGCTCCTTCAGTTTCTCAGCCTAAGAAGGATTGTGAGATGTGAGTTTTCTGCTATGGCTTTGTCAGTCTTTTTTGTAGCTTTGAGAGATTGTCTTCAGATCTCTTATTTTTCAGATGTTTTCTTCATGTGCTGTTGCAGTTTCCCTGGTGAAGTGCCTTCTATAGTCAGTTCTGCTGGGCCAGACACAATGGCTTAAATTTTTTTGTCTCTTTTTCAAACAACCAAGTAAGCAAACTGCAATGGATGAGCTTACTGCTGTGTCTGAATGCTAAAGAGGATGGTGACTTTGGAAAATGCTGTTTATGGAGTGTATTGACAGAGATTTCAGAGGCAGAATATCTGGGTTTGTTGCTTCCCAAACCTTGCAAGTGCAACCTTCCTATGCTCCCAGTGTTAAGAAGGCTGCAGGCTTAGTCTTTTGTGGGTTTCTGTGCAAAGAAATATGAGGAACGTGGAATAAATCAATTTAATATGATCAGATGTAAAGACAATTTCTGCAGGACAGTCTCAACCCTCCAAGTAGCTCTGACGGGCACAAACCTGGGAAGAACACTAAGGCTTTCAGGTGAGAAAGTCATGCCACAGTGTCTCATAAAATCCCTGCTGCTGCAGACCACTCCCTGCACTGAAGGGAACCTGCCAAATCCTTTGTCTGCCCATACAGGATACAGAAAACAGAGCAGTGTTTCCTTCCCAGGCTGTTTTTGTTCATATTCTGTTTATTGTGATGGCTGTATCACGACATTTGTCCTGACAGAGTGATGTTGCTGTGCAAGCCAAGTGCCAATCCATGTTTTCAGCTTTCTCTAAAGACTAACAAGAGGATGCTGCCAGGAGGCCACAGTGGGGCACAGCAATTTCATTTCATACTGCTTGTTTCTCTGAAAACCATATTTCAACTAGAAAATGGAAATATTTGATGCTCTGAGAATCATCAGGAAGGGAATGGAAAGGAGAAAATAATTTGTTTTGTAAGAAAATGAGAAAAACTGTTCCGAGCCTCATTTGTTATGGACAGTTGATATAATATCCAATATTATCAACAACAGTCCTGTACATGCTCATGAACTGCTAATGATCAGTACTAAGCAATTAAAAATGAAATTTGGCAGGGAAAGAAAGTGCAAAGAGAAAACCCTCTATTTTAACTATTTTAACTATGCAAAATCAGTTTGAAAATTTCATGTATTTTGTGGGAGAAGCTAAATAATTTCTACACCATATAGTGGATTTCTTTCTTCCAAGAACTGAGGGACTAAAGCTTTTTTTTTTTTTTTCCCTTTTCTTTAACAAATTGGTTTACCCAAGTTTCTGCATATTTTGCCTTAGAACTGTATCTATATTTTACTATATTTTATTCACTGGAAAGGACTAGAGCAGGATCTCAGGTCTTTTTCTCACTGATTTGGTTAAAAGACACTTCAAAGCTATAATAAGTATAAGCAGGACAGAAAACTCAGGAGTCTGGCACAATCTTACACCAGCTAGGATGTTATATTTTTCAGAAGTCAGATGCCTCATTTATTCTTCATTAATGATTCTTTCTGCTGGTAGAGCCCAGAGACCTGTAGCAGGTTCTGTGCACTGTTACATAAAAGCTCCATGAATACAAATGTATGGATGAGGAGTGAGTGAAGGCCCATGTGGATTGATATCCATACTGGACCAGCACGGGAAGCACTGCCTGGGCCACATCATGTACTTTCATAGAAACATCCATGGGAGAAAGTAAGTAGTTAGGGGAAAAAATCTCCTAGAAGATTAATTTTCCTTTTTTTTCTGTTGCACTTTAGGAAGAGAGAAAGTTGTAGGGCTGCAGAGAAGTTTTGGTCCAGTTTCCCTACCCAGAGGTCTCCAGGGTTTCCAGAAACAGAGTCACTCTCCTCTGTCACTTTTCCCGCAGAAGGTCCCATGTTCACTGCAATAGGATTCATATAATGTCAGTATGTCCATGAGTCTCCCTTTTCTCATACAGAGAGGAAGGAATATATATGGATTATAAGGCCCATGAAAATTACATTACATTCTTAGTGTGATAAATCCAAGTTCCCCAAAGTCAGGCCATCTGCAGGAAACTAAACTGTTGCTCCTTTGTGTATAGTGCATTATATTATTCATTATTATAATCAAGCACAATTGTACTATGCTTTATAGGTCGCCTGCTTCATTAAGTCATAAAATCAACAAAGCTATTAGTACTTTATCTCTTCATTTTTCAATTTGTGGCCCATTTACTGGTGATGATTCCAACCCTAGTGTGAAGGAAAAATTACTACTAATTAATGGTCTTTCTGTGGTGCTGCTCCTAGTTCTGGATACAGATTCCTTTTCAGAATGTTGGGTAAGGAAGTGTTGCATGATCTTTTACAAATACAGAACCAATACAAAGAGTGAGTAAAGGAAATGTGTGCTTCCATGGTCAACATCTAACTGAGATTTACAGGGCCCATATCTTAGGCTTTCAAATGTATGAACTGCAGTGACACCAGTCTGACAAGGGTGTTCACTTAGACAACCCAAAACACAAGATAACCCCCCCGTTTCAAGTCAGGGTTTCTGTGCCATAATGAGAAACACACAATTACTGACTAGTTGGGAAAACAAAGTGGTTTCAGTGACTTACCAGGTGGAATTGGCCCTGTTATGAGATATGGCAACAGCAAGACCTCCTGGTAAGGAGGGCCCAGGGTTTTATCCACAGCAGTAAACAATAAAAATGAGACATAAAAGCATCAGCGGAGCCAAGAAGCAGCTGATATTTGTGATCATAAGAAAGCTCTGAACCACTTCCAGATATTAATTTTGTAACCAAGAATCAATTAGTAGATCTCATTGTCACAAAGTGTTAGAGGAGTGACTCAGAACAAGGGTAAACCCTCATATCAGCCTGGGGCAGCAGTTCCCTAAAGAAACATCAGGCAGGCTGGAAAAACAACACCCAGATAAGAACTAAAGTGCATGTAACCAACAGTTTATCCTTAGATTTAAAAGGAGTCTGTTTAAAAACTGTCTTATCCCAGATTTTTTCATGGCACCAGGCTTGCTGAACTAAGCAAGAACTCATTTTGCCTTTCTTTGTCACACATAACTTGGCGTGACTGAAATGCTGTAGCATTCCATGCAGCATCCTAACAGACTATACTGACTTGCAAAATAAAAAAGAATATACTATTTTTATCCTTAAGAAATGAGATTAATTAAATCTACACTCTTTGAACTTTTCTACTGAGTGTATTATTAGATTACTTTCAAATATTGAGGCTGAAACAAGCAGTTTCAGCCTTCAAGTTTTGAAAGTTTTTCAGAGTGTGTATAGAATTTTGGGCAATTTTTCAGTCAGATTGAAGGCACTAGCTTGGTGTTTACCTTTGTGAACACAATATTAATACTTTGCCTTTTTGTGATTGTCTCTAAACTCAGTGTATTTGAACTTTAACTGCTCAACACCATAATTCATGTCACTGAACAAAAAATGACATGTAGTAGTTCTTTTTTGAAAAAGAACAGTTCTCCCATCGCTGGTTTTCTAGTGATTGAGTGTCACTATTCTTTATTCTCCTTTATGTGAACTCAGCTAGAAAGTAACAGCTTTATGACTCCAGATTTATTTTCCCCTTATTTTTAGTAGTGAGACAGGAGAAGTGACCGTCTGAAGTCATAACATATGAAAAGGAAGTGTAATGGGAATTCAAAAATCCAAGATGGTTCTGTGCTGTGAATTTAATGATTAAAGTATGATAAATAAATTGCAGCTTTTTATCAAAAAGAAATTATACTTTCCTTATGATTTTCCTTCCCATTCACTCACGTTTTCTGTTCAAGTATAGACATTCTTAATTAATTATGGGTTATTGTATTTACATGTTAAATTCATTGTATTAAGCCTGTAGCAGTTTGCTATTAAATCAAACATGAAGTGATAAATGGACATGCAACTCCATTAAATTTCTGCAATGGAGATGTTATATTATGAAATGGAAATTATTTCTTCAGTTGATGACATTAAATTTGGTGGTACAGACGAACACAATAGACATTTCTTCATTTTTCCAATATATCCAAACTGTAATGTAAATGTAAAAAAAGAGAAATCATATCCATGAAGAAAAACAGAATGTACACAGCATAAGGCAGCAGCAAGGAGCTAGGGAGCTGAAAAGGTATGTCTGAAAAAGATGAGATGGCAGCAATCTGTGCAGGATTGCATTTCCTCTAGACAAGAGTACAGAACAGCCTCAGCCAGGCAGTGCTTTTCCGGGTGGGGCTGAGCCTGCCTTCTGCTGCAGTGAAAGACAACTTCACACTTGGGTCCAGCCTCGTGTAATTCCCAGCTGCACCAACACTGTTCTTTCTTCTCTCTGCTGGTGGGTCTGGCCCCCAGAGATGGAGCCTTTCCTGGATGCACACCTCTGTAAAACCTCTGTGTGGCTCCTTTTCCAGGGTAAGTAACCCTAAGCTGGTGTGGAGACAGGGGTGAGTTACCAGCAGCCTTGGCTTTGCCTGCTGTAATGTGCTTTGATACGCACATTTTGTATCAATGTGCTGCCATATATTGGAATTATGAACTGTCTTCAGCAAACTAAATTTTAACAAAGATTTTTAAAGTTCAGCTGTTGTTTCCCAATCTTTAAAGGCACAAATATTAGTAAAGCTATTACCTAGTCGTTTGGCACCATCTTCCCTGATGATTAATGTATGCAACGTTTCTGCCACAGGCACAGAAAAGCTTTCCAAGTAGCAGCAGGAGGTTGAAGAGAGATGCTAAAGAACATTTGTGCATGCAGCATTTAGTGAGTATTTAGAAAAAAAATCCATTTTTTTTTTTAATTGCAGAAAGTCCACTAAGGATAAGGCCAGGAAATAAATGAAGGTAAGGATCGATCAATCTTTGGTTGAGCTGGAGTACAATTATTCATTCCTCTGACAGGATCTCTCCTGTGCATTTACAGGACCATGTTTTAGAATGGTAGGCATGCATTAAACATGAAAAAAAACCCTTAATTCTTTCTATAAAGCATTCAGTTCAGGAAAACATTAACTGCGCTTTTTTTTTTTTTTTTTNCATGGTGAGCATGAGAGGGAATGAGAGGATTTGGAAGCAAGATGTGGCCTATAGCTGGGGTAGGCAAGACAGAAGGTCCAGGCAGCAGCTTTGGAAGAGCCTGCTACAGCCTCAGGACAGGAGCTGGGACCAGTCTAATCATCACCTCATCTCCACTGTTTGCATTCCTCGTGCTGAGCAAGCAGTGAACAATAAATAAGGGTGGACTGCAGGCAGCTGCTTGTGGCAAATCCTCACTGATACTGGCATTCAGGGAGTATAGTGTGAAATTAGAACAATGCACTGGAAACACTAATAGTGCATTAAAAGTAATTGTTTCTAGAAACACTACTGAAGAAATTTTGTGTACTCTAAACTGTGCTAACAAAGAGAGCTTTCATACACAAGTACACATGCTCCAAAACAGCAAGGCTCTCTAGTAGGTGCCTGGCTAGGTAATATAAGGGCACTCATATATTTTACTCAAGCCTTAAATGTGACATTGCAAAGGAGCAAGAGTGTTATGATGCATACAGGCCTGAGGAAATTCAGAGAACACCAAACTATAGCATCACCATTTTATTACCTCCTCTCAATCTGTAAACGCAGCTCAAAAAAACCTGCCAACAATATGGTGACAACACAAACAAAAGGAATCCAGAAAGATAAACCATCAACCACAGCAGGCCATCTGTTTTTTTATGTAGCAGCTAGCCCCAGAACACCTAGAAAGGGCTGAGTCTCCCTGAACTCCTCCTCCCAGAGTAACACCACAAAATGTAACCAGTGAGGGTGACTTGAAAAGAAAGGAATTGCAGCAAGTGAAAAGCATTCCTCAGGCAAAATACATGAAGCTGGGAAGAGCTTTATAATAAATGTACAGTTCCGGTACTCTGGGTTAAGCACATGTTTGTAACTACAATCACACAAAAAAATTATCATGGACAGGACCATGCTCTGGCCCATTTTAACTGATCATAAAAGCTGTGTTAATACAAACATGTTAGGAGTTAACACATCAGCTTTTTCCCTGTATGTGCACGAGTTACCAATGTAATCAGATGTTACTCAGTGGCTCCCTGAACTAACTTGGTGTCATGGTTTAAGTGTCAGGTACACAAAGTTTGCTGTTTCTGTTGCTTTTCAGCTGTGATCCCTCTTCTTTCTGTGCACCCTGTATCCAGCCTGACCTGGGATAGAAGCCGCATCCCTTGCATCCCTTGCACACATCTGAAGCACATGAGAGGCTTCAGACAGGACTGGAGATCTGTTAACACTTCATGCTTCTCTGTGTAGGTTTCTTACTTCCCCTCTAAAGCAGGAGAGTTACATTTGGGGTCAGATAGTGCAAAATGAGCTGGTAGTGTTTGAATTAAGTCCTTGTTGGCATGTTTGGATAGTTCTGTCTCCTGCTGGAAGTAGTTTCAGCTAGGCTTGGACTAGGAAAAATGTAAAACTGCTTCAATCACAAGGAAAACGACCTATCGGTAATTCTTTGATATTTTCTCTCTAGATGGCTTCTGCTTCAGGTCAAATAGACACAAGAGTCGAGCTACAGTTCTGTCCCCAAGGAGGAGGGGTGGCTGGGGGAGCTGTATCTTTGTGTGGGCCAGAAGCTGAGGAGTGACCAAGGCTTCTGTCCAGCTCTGTAGGAACATGCCTTTACCAAGGAGCTGCACGCTCCAAGTTTCCAGCACACTTATGACACAAACAAGGGGTTTTAGCTTCCATGACTGGGAGCTGTGAGGACATTCCACACCAACAGACCCTTGTTTTTTTACTTCTGCTTGTTCACAAGCCTCTTAAAAGTGGCAAACCTTTGGCAGCAGGGTGTGAGGGAGCTGTGAGGCATCAGAGCAGTGCCAGCACTGCAGCTCTGCCCTTCCCAGCACAGTGTGCTCTGCAGCTGCCAGGACACCTGTAAAGCCCAAGGCATGTGTGTCCAGAGGAGCAGCTGATGGTGCTGAAGGCTTTTGTCTCCTCTGAGTGGCACATAACAAAGAATGACAGCAATCTCATATGTGCTGGATAGAAGCAGGCAGAAGTTGTTTTTATCTTCATAAGGAAAAAGAAAACAACGTGTCAAATTCAGTGCAACTAATGCACATTCGTGGGAGAATTTTTAAAATAATGATTCTAAACAGCATAAAATTAAATGTATTACAAGAAATGACATATTTTACTCTTCAGATTACAGTGCTTGACCTTAATAAGCATTTCATAAAAAGCATGTTTAAAATGAGTATTTTTATGTAAATTACTCTGCTCCTTCAGAATTAGTCAATTGAAAAATGAGTTAATAGCAGATTTTTAGTCATAAAAAAATTCAGGTTTGTAAAAAGACTTGATGAATAACAAATCTGTGAATCCTCTTTCTGTTACTCTATGCTGTTTGAGAGCATTGAGTTGAAGTTAGCAAATCCATTTCAAATTGGAGATAAGCTTTACCATACCCTTTCATTCCTCCTTAATGATTAAGCTTGTGCAGTATTATTAAAGGATTTCTCACTGGTATGAACATTTCTTGTATGTTAAGTTGGTGAACTGTTTGATAAGCATTTACGCTTCTTTAGCTCACTCATATCCATCTCAAAATTATGTTAGTAGAAAAAGATCATTCATTAATGTGTGAATGTGAAGAAATGAATTCTAACCTCTCACAGTAAAAACAATTGAAAACTTTCAGGAGGATATAGTGGACCATGAAGGTACTGCACAAATGGAAACCACTGTTGCAGGGCCTCCAGGACAAACATTTTGGCTTTGTTCTTACACATGTAGATATGTCCAACATTTGGCTTTACTCAGACTCTCAAAATTAACTGAGCAGCTAAATCTGATTGTATTTTATTTTCAGCTGAAATTGTGCAATGACATTAGAAAAGGGATTTCTACCTATATGAAAAGAAACAACACAAGCCTAAAATAAATTACTTGAAGTGAGACCAGAAAATGGATATATTTAAGAACTTTGGCAAAATGAGTCAGGGATGAATCAGCCACGATTCACTGATGTAGTTGTAAGAAAGATCTGCTGTTCCAGCTATGACACAGAAAGACAAAAAGTTCCACATTAAAACTAAGCTATTAAAAGTGAAAATAATAAGGATTTAAGAAGCAGAATGAAAAGTACTTTCCACAGAAAATTATACTAGAATTTATTTCCAGAAGCTGTTTCCAAATGCAGCTACTGAATTCTTGAGACTATTTTGCATCCTTAAAAAAGTTTAAATTCATACAGTTTCTGATGGCCACAGAAAAGCTGAAGACATAGGACAAACCTATTCTTTGTGTAGTCTGGGATGCTGGGATGGGAGCATCACTTTCTGTATCTGTGCCATTTCAGCTGTGCAAGTGCAAGGCCTTAATGCTTCACATCCAAAGTGTGGAAATAACTCTTATCATTGGCAGACACATACTTGCTAGAGCACAAGTGTCTTGTGGAAACATATTATCGCTGGAGGCCATTTATTATTTCTTAATAAAATTGAAATGCCAGTACATTCCAGAGGCTTTCTTGCAGAATCATCTTGATTTATCATCAATCTTTTCAAATTTTCTTGTCTGCGGTTGAATATAATCTAAACCTGGTCATTGACTCTCTTTCTGTGATGTTGGTTGACATCAGCAGTTGGGTAGTCAAAACAATGCCATAAATAAACTTGAATTATTTTTAGATATGAAAATAACAGTAGTTAGAGATCAGGACTGATGCTGCAAATGCTGAAAATGAACTTGGCTTATTTTAAAGCACACTGGAAATAGATACAGAAAATTAAAACAGAGCTAGGGAGGATGCTGTGACAAGAGCCCTGCTCAGCAGTAGCTCTGGTTTATACCTGAACTGTAAAGTACAGAGGGAAAATAAACAGCTTATCTGAATAATTACTGAGCCATTTGGTGTGAGCCTGCCTTTCTCCTTAACTTATTTCCCTTTCTGGATTTGTGGGTAAGAAGAATGGAACACAGCTAATAGGTTTGGTCCAGAGGGCTGTGAGCTTTTTCCAGTTCAGGAGCTCCCACACAGATATGTGATGGCAACCTACTGTTCCAACTTGTCTGCTCCTCTTCTATTGAAATAAAATACTTCTGTCATTTTTTCTAAGATTTTTATTTTTTTTTAAGTCTTTAGTGTATCTTGCTTAACAGTTTCTACTGGATTTTAAACTGCTGGAGCAGGATGGGCAGCAATCACTTGTAGCTCTGGGACAGAAGGCTTTCTCACTCAACTCAGCTGCTCACCATGTCAGTACATGTCTACAGGGTCTATCACATTTATTTCAATAGCTATGGAGGTCAGTGACCTTTAATGTTGGAGTTACTATTTCGCTGCTGGCTGTATTTGAAATTACACCTTTAGCTATGCTGTTCCTCATGCTCTGGAACCAGGGAGGTTAAGTGGGCACAGCAGGGACATTAGTGGCAATAGGCCATGGGCTCCAAGGCTGCCCCCCAGCCAGCCCTGACAGCTCTGCAGCTGCACAACCTGGCACCAGGGCTGGCTTGGACCTGCTGAGAGCAGCCCTGAGCCCAGGGCAGCCCTGGAAGAGCTCCCAATAGAAGCTGAGTCCCTGGTTATGAGTAGCTTTCATATAGGCACTTCTCTAGCTCTGCTGCAAGCCTAGATTTTCCAATAATGTTAGTACCTTTAGCATTATCATCTGATTTATTTCATTAAGCACAGGCTGTATGATATTAGACTCTTTAAAATGTAACAAACCTGTTTATTTAGGATATGCTGATAAATAGCTCCAATTATCCAGATGTAACTCATGACAACACTTCTGGGAATGAAATCTCTATAAACATCCGCAGCAGTGTATGGCTCCTGTCTCAGTGTTGGTTTCAAGAGACTTAACAAAAGGTAGATGCTGAACCTCATCCTCATAAGAAAAGTTTGGTGGTACTTTACTTTGAAAAGACAGATAATATGAAGGAACAAAGATACAGTTTATTTTGGTGTTATCTGAAGGAAGAATGTTCATACAAAATACTCTTTACAGAGCATTGTGTATTTTTACCACAATTGTGTGAACTGCTAAAATTAAACCTCAGCTTTGAGTGTTGTCTAAAAGGTTTGAAATCTTTTCTTTTTCCATAGGAAATAGCAGTTTTTTCTACTTACTTTAATTTTCAAGCCATAAAGAAAGTTACTAAAATGCCTTTTGATCTGTAAAATTTTTAATGGCTCACAGTGACATTTTACAGCAAAATGGCAAGAGAGGAGAGTATTCAGCCACTAGGATTTTTTTGCCTTTGTTTTGGATTTTATTTTGTTTTGGTTTTTTGTGTTTTTTTTTAACATTAGGTGAACAGAAATAGGTAAGTAAAAGGGAAAAACAAGAATTACTGAGAAGCAAGGTTGCAATATTGGGAACCCCTGCAGATGCTAATTTCGAGATATTGTCATTCTTCACAGTAGTTGAGGCAAATTGCACATGTGATAATCTGAGTCTAATGTTGCTTACTGGGAAAATGGAACTTCAGAACTCAAAATTTTTTCTCGTGTTTAAATATCACATCAGTTTATTTTTTTTACATATAGCTGTTGAAGGAAAAGCTAAAACTAATTTAGCAATAAAATTTAACAAGTTTCAGAAGCTGGCCACCCTCATTGTCTTAGTTCTGCGTGGTTCATGTTTAGTTACAGTTTCTGATGGTTTTTTTTCTTTCCCATTTCATCTGGGATGAAAAGTCTAAGAATTTTTTCAGTTATGATGGCCATTATTTGCAATGACAATAAAAGAAGATTATAAAGAGTAGGAAATAACAAAGAAATGCAAACTGGCATTGGTGACTGGAACATGTACTGAACTATCATATTCCATATTCAAGGGATTTTTATGCCAGCTTTCTCTGAAGGTAAAATGGTAAAGTTAAAAGAGATGTAATCTCCAGTAATAGGGAAACAAGTCTTCAAAACTTGTGTCATTACTGCTTTTCATATAAGGACTTTTCTTACAATTAAATTACAGTTTTAAACATTTTTACTGTCTGTAACTATCTACTCATCTCGTACCTGTAAATTGTAGATAAATTCTGAAAAGGCCGAACCACAGCATAGTTCCACTCTGACTTCCAGTGAGTGGAAAACGTTTTCTTTATAGTGGCAGTTGATTGAGCATAGGGGACGTGGAATATAATCAGTGTTCTCTGAAGATTTACAATCCAGCACTGTCTCACTCAAATTTCTCATGATATAAATTTTTCCTGTACAAAAATAGTTGCATTAATATATATATAATGGAGAGATCGCAGGGTGGTTTTGGGTGGGAGGGATGTGTGCTTGAACTGGAACTCATGAAGGTTTTTGTAAGACCCACTCAGCATATAACAACAGGTCCCAGCAGGGAATGCTGTTCATGGAAGTGAACTGGAATGGATGTAGTTTTTTAATAGCAAGAGAGATTTATCTGACACTATTTTTAAAATGCTTGTGTATGTTGAAGACTGGAGTAAAGGTGATAGGCACATCATAAATCTCTGAATTTCACAACAAAGAAAGAAAGATTACTCATTGTATTTGAACTCAATCACCTGTCTGAGAACTGAAATAAATGGAATGCATTTTTGGTCTTGGTTTGATATATGTTATCCACAGGAATGCTAAGGATGGGGATGAAGTGAAAATTGTAAATTGTCACATAAAAGCTGATTGTGTGGTAACTCTGACACAACTAAAAGACAGAAAATCTAGAGGATGAAGATTTACATTTTTTCCCCCTATCCTTTCAGAACATAGTTTGTCTCTCATTCCTACTGCAGTTTAGCCTCACAATTTAGCCCCTCATGCAGTAGGTCAGACCAAGGGTGCTGAGAGGCTGTCAGGAGGGTTGTACTAAAATAAAATATCAACTTTAAAAAAAAAAGAAAAAAAGAAAGAAAACTCTAGCATTTCTCCAAGCTTCTGTATGATAGCAGTAATTCAGATTGTTTAACTGAGATGCCTCAGATAGTTTTCTCCCCAAAGGGCTTTTGATACAAAGCTTCTGGATGAGAAACTGAATAAATAAATGGCTGAATTTTATCCATCAGTTTCTGCAGAAGTTTTAATGTGTGATCATCACTGGTGTAGTATTTGCTGAATCCCACTAACTGTTTAATCCATAGTTTTTTAACTGGACCTGGAGGCTAATTTTATTTTATGATTTTATTCTTGATTAGACTTTCAGTCATCCAAAATTTGATTCAGGTTAACTGTTGAGTAGCAAGTCCAAGAGGGGAAGGTTCCCTATGAGCTCATTGCCTAAGACTTGTTCAAATAAATTGCTCGGTGATTATTTATGAGTTAGTTATTAATTTTCAAGAAAGGTCAAAATCACTAACACTTTATTTGAGTCTAAAATGAAAAAGAAACCATATTTAAGAATCTAAAGAAGAAAAAAAGTATGTGCCATTACAGGGAATGATTATTTAATTTCAGTCTTGTTTGTTTGACAAGCATGGACTTTCAATTCTTCATTCCTATGAACATTAAAGAAAATATCTTCTAAGGGCTTAAAGTGAATGTCTAAAAATTTCAAGAATGTATGATGATTTCCAAAGCATTTAAATTCATTATTAGTAAAGGAAAGTGCCTCATGCTTTTGTGATTGCAGGAGGGATTTGAATATAAAATTTTTCTGAGTTTCCAGGCTTGTTTTATACCATAATATGTTTAATAATTTTGTCTAATTCTTTAATTCCCTTGAAATTAGCTTCTTAAATGAGGATATTTTCCAGATCCTTAACTTCTAGTTCATAGTACTAAAAGACAATGGAAAATTTGACTTTTATCACTTTGACACACGAAAACTCCATTGACAGAGTGCTTTAGAATGTTAAGAAATTTATTAAGGAGATTAAATTATTGCCTCCAGTAACTGCTAAGGATAACGATATTCTTTTGCCCAGCAATTCCAAAAGCACATATCTGAGTCTCCTTGGGCACTGTGAAAGTGCTCAGTGCTGTCTTTTAATTGTATTTTTGGAATAATTACACTATGGGGTGATCATTCTCTGCAATTTTACTTGTCTACTAAGAATCTTTAAATCTTCCAAAGCTCTCATTTCACTTCAATAAACCTTTTCTCATTATATTATTACAGAAAAAAAGGATAATATAGATAATTTAGCAAACCAAAATTTTTACTTTTTAACATTGGAATAATTAATTTTTAGATATTGAAATACTGTCTGCCTTATTGATGCTTCAGGCAAAGCATGTAATAGCTGTGCTATAAACAAAAAAATGAGTATTAGATTTGTAATATACTTCAATTACACTGACCCCATTGGTAATCCCAGTGGGTTTTAGTGGGATCAGACATCCAGACATACCCAGAGACTGGGCATTTGATGAGTAAAAGCTGGACATTCAGTGAATGTGCTTTCCTAGTCATTCTCTGTATATTAATTTCTAATGATTCTTCTCTGGTAATACTCAGCTCTCTTGCCGAATAGAACAGTGGAAGATAGGAGACAATTCTGTGAAAAAGGTTTCTGACCCGATCCAAAACATGAGCTAATCATTTTTATATCCCAAAAGTTATATTAAAAATTTAAAACTAAGTATAGGGTTGTTCTTGTTCTTGTTTTGTTTTTTTTTTAATTGAGTTTGAAAAACCAGATTTGATGGAAACCAAGTAGCAGAAAAAGTTTAGAGAGCTCCATTTGGTTCACATAAACCATGTCATTGTTAATGCCAGTGCAAACTAGTGCAGTTTACAGGTGAGTCACTCAAATTAATGCTGAGGCTGTGACTGCAGAAAATTTGAGGTCTTACCAGCAATTACTGGGTAGAAGGTAATAGTTACACCTAACTGAATGCTCTGCTTCCATTTCCCTATCTGTAAGGTGAAGCTTCCTGCAAATTTTGGGGTTTTTCTAACTTATGAAATTGGCAGAATCTTTTTGTAGGTCTTTCTTTGCCTGCTTTTCTGTTATTATCTTTATCTTTGTCTCTCATGAATTTGTGCCGTTGGCCAACCAATAAGGAATATGACAGGAACACGTGGCTATAGTTGATAAAAGTAGAGATCCCAGAGTCACACAGGCAGAGACTAGCTCCAGAGGGGATCTCTGGAGCTCCTCTAGTCCAACCCCCTGCTAAACCAGGTTCACCTAGAGCAGTTTACAAAGAATCACATCTAGGCAGGTCTTGAGTATCTCCAGAGAAGGACACTCCACAGTCTCTCTGGGCAGCCTGTTCTAGTGCTCTGTCACCCTCAAAGTAAAGAGGTTTTTCCTCATATTCAGATTGAACTTCCTTTGTTCAGCTTGTGTTCGTTGCCCCTTGTTCTGTTGCTGGGATACTTTAGTCCTACTTGGTCACTCTCAGAAAAAAAGTAATTCATAGTGACTGTCAGAGAATATTTTTTCTGCAGATAAAAGATTTCATTTTCCCCCATTATGTCATTTGTCTGTCATGATTAGAGATTGGCTTATGGGTGAGGAATAGAACTTAATATCCCTATCAAAGTTGTTATTATTCATTACATTTTTTTCTATGACATCCAGACTGAGAGGCAAGAAAAGGCACAGCATGGAAAAAGATCTTACACTGAAAGCAGAAATCTAAAGGCAACCGAAGAATGATGCTGCTATATATATACATCAGGTCAGGAAAAAAGGTGAGCTAGAAGAGTTTAAAGTTTCCTTGCCTTTCTGCATCAAAATTAGTATTTCTTATAACCAATCTTTCCTTCATTCACAGCTGCAGTCTGCAGAAAATGAGATGTGGATTTATTTCTACATAGTGATCCTGTTTAGTTTACTACGGAAAATAAGAAGAAAGAATATGATGAATTCTGATAATAATGGATGTTTAGATTTAAAAAAATTACTTACATTAATACCAACACAATGCATCAGTAGAGTATTACATTCTATTTTTCCATTAAAAAGGGGCACTTTCTTCATATTGAGACATTTACAGCATAATTTGTCATTTCCAAATGACAGTTTGTGTAGCTGAATTCCTTGGTGTCCCACTGCTGCACCCATGCCATCTTCTATTTCAACTCATGACAGATTTTAAAGGAGATTTCATCTGTGCCTTCATCAACAGACATATTTACCTTTAATATCAAGTCTAAATTGAGGATACATTTCTCCTTTCACTCTGAATTCAAGAGGTTAAAAATGACAGGCTGATATTCCACCTAGAATTTGTTAGCTTGTAAAGGCAACACCTTTCCTCAGGGGTCTGGTTCCCCCTCTCCACAGTTTTGCCTACCTGTGTGCCAGGCTCCTGTGTTGTGATAAGCACCTTGCAGATTTTGAAGAAAAGCAGCCACCATTCCCCAAAATACCTGATGAGCTAATTGCAGTGCTGAGAGAGACCAGCTAACTCCCTCAAAATGCCTAACAAGTGAGTGAAGAGTAACCTAGCTCCTTTTATAAAGGGGCTGGGGACTTTCAGTGTGCTTCTGCCTCGTGGGCATTACAATTTACAGCATGCAAGGTGGAGTCTGGGGGAGTCTTTCAGTGGTGTCAGCAGGGTCTGATGGGGCTGTGATGAGTCTCTCAAGCACTTAGACCTCTCTGGTTGATGGTTTCTGTCTATGGAGCAGTGAGAAGTGGCTCAAAATCTTTAAAGAATATATTTGAAGAGAAGCAGCAGCAAGTGGCATGTGAGGGTCCCTGCTGTTGGGGAAGTGGATGAAGCAAGGGGAGAAAGATCTGTTACACTCCTTGGCAGCTCCTGTCTTTTCTGCTCAAGCTTCTTTTATAGAGAGAGGATGCTGGGACATTGCACACAGCAAATTTTGCAGGGCTATTGGAAATGTCAGTCCACTGAGTTCTCCTGCTTGTCACTGGGAAAAGTAAATTAGAAAAAAAGTTCTTTCTCTCAGGTAATAAAACTTCCATAAAAGCTGGGGCAATGATCAAATACTTCCAACTCTGTCAAACATTTCTAGTAAGTGCTACTCATTCAAAAATCTTTAAGGGAGAAATCATGTCTCTGGTCTCTTATCTGAAGCATTTCTCAAAGGCTTGCATGTGTCAAAGACAACTTTTCTCTTGCTCTTCCACTGGTTGTTATTAATAATAAAAATATCTTTGACTCCAGTGGTGTAAAATTAGTCTTTAGAATTTCTTGCATCAAAACTTTCCAGATTTATATATTACAGATTTCTGTAGTGATTCCTCAACAAATTGATACCAACAAAAATTTCACAGCACTGGGGAGAGAGAAAAGTAGATACCAAGTAAGGCTAAATATTACAGTCTTTAGTACACAGCCTCCTCACTGACATAAACACAAATTCTTAATTCAAAACAGCAGACTTTGGCCTAGTGAGACAAACTGCTTTCTGACTCTTCTGAGAGAGCACTGAAATGAGAAATCCATAGCAGTTTATATCTGCTATCTGCCTTTAAAGTGGACTGCAATTGCCCTTGGCTATACAGATTAGAGCTCAAAAACGGGGAAAAAAGCCTGTGTCCCACTTTCAAATTGTTGACATCTTGTACTGAGAGAGAAAAAAGGTTTGAAAGGAGGCCCAAAATAAATTAGAGACTTGAAGGAAGAGACAAGGCCAGAAAATACATAGCAGTTGAAAGGGGTGGCAGGCTGGAAGTTTGAGTGAGGCTAGAAAAAGTAGAGACAAAAAGGTTTGGTATATCCAAAGGTCATTGGAGTCCCAGAATAAAACTGAGGCTGAACAGAGGTGGGAGACAATAGTGGACCAGAGACTGGAGGAAAGTAGAGGCCAAAAGTGGCCTCAAAAGGTCAGGATGCTGGAAATAACCAAGGGGGCTGGAGGGTGTCTGTAGAGGCTAAAGGGATAGAAGGACAAAAACAGATGGGGGTTCCTGGGATTTCACAAATCTCTTTGTACAAAAACTTCCCCTGGAAGTCTCATGGTGTGGGATGGCAGCTTGTCTTCCTTAATTCCTTTTTTTTTCTGAAAGCTGCAGGAAACTAATCTACACTAATTCATCCAGCTGCAACTATTGCTCACTTTATCCTTCACACTCTTGCTTTGGAAGATGTTCTGGGGAAGCCTCTGCTTATAAACTATTAGTACTTTTATGTCCCTAGAGAAAATTAACTCCACTTACTCTTTAGCTTTGAAATTAAGCTGCAGCAGTGGTTTGGATTTATTGAAAAGGATTTTATTTTTTTTAATATTGCTATAGCAGAATAAGTGATTCTGGCCTTCCTCTAAACAGAGAAATGGTGTATTTGAGCAGCCATTATTATAGCCACAGCTTGAGTGGACTGGAAGTGGCTGGGACCGAGTTAACTTTTTCCATCCTGGCCGGGGATGGTTCTGGATTTGTCATTAGCAGTGGTGATAAAAGCCCAGTGTTTTGTGTAGAACAGGGCTAGCACAGTGCCAAGGCTCATTCTGTGCCAGCTGGGGTATCACTGTGGAGATTTGCATGCGGTGCCTCAGAAGAGAATTCTAGATAGAGGATTTGGCACTTTGAGACTTAGCACATGTTGATGGTGGCAATAACTTGGGCAGAGGCTGCAGCAGCACTAACCACCACTCAGTGCAGTTCTTCTGAGTTATTTCATATCCAGGTTTTAGATTTTGGTGGATCACTCTTCTGCACAGCAGGAGGGGAAGGGATGGGAATGATGATGACTGGAGTCCCTGTATCTTGCAGCAAAAGTACAGAAATGTATGTTGCCCCTGACATGCCCAGCATTTAATAGTGAAGGACATCACACTGCTAATTCCACCCAAATAATAAATATTTTTTACTAATGCAACGTTGCTGCCATTTCATACAAAGCCCACTGATCCCTGTCTATTAAATGAGTAATAGGCTCTTGAGAGTCCAGAGGAGATGGAAGGAGAGACAAACACCAGGGTATCTCAGGTAAGCAGGGGATCAGAATGTCCCATGTGTGCGAAGAGGATGAGAGAACAGGTTGTTTCAGGAGAGCATGCAGAGTTGTCATGATACCTTCCTGTCTGAATTAGTAAGCCTCAGAGCCCTGTGCTGAAGGAAGGATGCAGATTTTCCAAATTTAGAAGTCTGTAGAGAGCACGTTTTCTTCTTGATGCTTTCCTGTGACAGTCAATTCCAGCTGACAGCAGGAAGAAAAGATGTGTGCTGAATAAACCTTATTATTTTAAAAGTTTTACCTTTTAATGTGCAATGTCTGAATTTCTGGGGAAAAAACCCTCAAACAACAAAGACCCAAAAACCAAACCAACCATGTTGATAATAAACTGTAAAATTGTAATGTTTTGCAAGAAATAATGTAATAAAAACAATTCAGAACCTTCTGTGTTATAAAGAAAAGTGTAGAAATTAATTTTATTTTAGAGAATTAAGGATGGACTAATCAGCTTCTGGTTATATTGAGCTGGCTTTGTTTATAAACTTTTATTTTCTACTATAGATAGGACACAAAAAATGGTTTTTTGGACATTTTCAAAGGATGTGTACTGAACCTCTCAGATTGACCAGAATTGCCACTTCTACTCAAACAAAATACAGGTGGGAAAAAGAAAAAAAAAAAA
>VYXD01016610.1:1598081-1653151 GCA_013397195.1 Hylia prasina
TTGGTAGTTTGTACAATTTTTGATATGCATATTTTAAAAAGCAAATAATAATCAAGTTTTACACAGAGGAAATGCCAGCTCAGCATCTGTCTCCCTGTGCCAACTGCTCAGAGCTGAGGGTAAGGGCAAAGTGAAGACCATGAAGAAGAATTTGAGCAGTAGAATGTACAGTCTCCATCTATTCCCTTCTTATACAAAATTGTAGATTACATCTGGGGCTAAATTATCCAAATATTATTCATTCTTTTTCCTCAGATTCCCTAGAATTGACAAGCTATTGAACAAAAAGGATCACTCTTGCTAAAAAAAATGGTATATTTGTAAAAAGAGATGCTGTAACATAGAATAGATTTAGAGCATTTAATTTCTTGGTTTTACTGTGATAAAAAATTTTTAAAAATCCAAACCATAAGTCTACCTGAAACACTACTAGAAGTCAGACTTACTTTTAAACTTTCCTTTTTTAACAGCGTCACTTGGAGAGTGTCTCCTCTGGGGAATTGGAGGAGAACAACAGCATGAACCTCCAGTGTTTGCACAATGCAGTTCAAGCTCTCGTGGACATGGATGAACCCCCTCAGACACCAGGGACCCTTCATGAAAGACAAAGGAAGCTGCTCATGAGATCCATGCAGAATAGCTGATGTGTGCTTTTTATTCAATTCAGTTTATTTACATTTATTATGCTTTATTGCAATGCTTGTCTATGTGCATCAACAGTTCCCATGGTGGTACAGTGGGAGGCATAATTCCCCTTCGTTTGAGTTGTGGATTTCTTTTAAAAAAACCCACAAACACAGGACAATGAAAAAGAGCCTCCTTCCAGCACCTCATGAGGGAATACAGCAGATCTAAAGGAATTTTCAACACAGCAGTGTGAATGCACACTGAATGTATGCAGCTCTCAAAATCCCTGGAAAAACAGATAAGCACAGGTCCATTCTGGAGGAATATTTTTTGTTTCTGGGGAGTCTTAGCATGTGGTGACTCCCTCAAGCCTGGTTTTCCTTGGTCATGTTCCCATGTTGCAACTATTTTTCCCTTTCCCAAACTAACTGTCTCATGTAAGGACAACATTTTGGAGGATAAGTCAATGTTTTTCTAATCATTATTAGAGTCACTCTAAGGGTGCATCTGTCAGGATGCATTGATACTAATTTTCTAGGGATTTAAAACTTTCTTGTCATTGATACAGCACCAAAGCAACCTGTAAATTCACTAAGTTGCAGAGTTTATCAGTCAAGCCACATAAAGGCTTTCCACACCCCTTTCAATACATCCTCCAATTGCTTCTAAGGCTCTCTGTTAATTTCAATACTTGCTGTGGTTTCATCTATCTTGAGGAAGCAGTTCTGGAATTGTCACTGACTTCCTCTAGAAAGCTGGTTGTTTCCAAATCACAAAATCTCATTTAAAAGCTGTGAACCATCCTCTGATACAATGAATATTAGTAAAATTTCATAGAATTTTTCCTGTATTAAATGTTAACCAACCAAACATACCATTCAAAATCAAATAAAGTGATCACAAAAGAACTGAACAAACATTTGAAGTCTCTCAGGCATTCAGGATCCACCAAGTGAATATTCTATTTCTGTGACACCTGTGAATTCTATTTTAGGTATATTTGAGTATTTGTAAATTGAAATTCAGTGATCTGAGATTTATACGGTTATACAAATACTGCTATTTTATTCTTTAGATTTACTGGTAGTTTTGGAAGAGAATTATCCAGGAACTGAAAATAGCAGTGAGGCAAATCAGCCAACACACTTATCAAATCTGTAGATACAGCAAAGCACCCCTGTAATTTTTCATTAATTTACTAAGGAAATTTGTGAGCAGTATTAAAGCATATGGCAGAACACGTGGCCATCAGGCTCCACCCTATGGCTGAGCCATGGCTTTCCCCTGTTAGCCATCTACCCAGGGGCTAAGTCAGGGCAGGAGTAACTGGCCATTCTCCAGCTGTTGGGAGGTTTGCAATCCAGACCAGAACTCTGCTGAAGTTTCTCTCCTGCCCCAGATGCACTGCAATTACCTGCTGTGCTAGGAGAGAGCACGGCTGGTTAGGGGAGAAGCAGAACTCTGCCTACCCTTGTGTGTAGAGGTTTCCAGGAAACAGAATTTCTTTTGAAATCTCTGAAAGAAACATAGTTTTGGTTTCTAGAGATTACTTAGGGAAGATACTTGAACTTTTTTGAAAGGAAGAAATGCAAATGAGAGGGTTGAATCAGCTCAGGTTTAAAAAAAAATTGAAACTCATGAAAGTGTAAACAAAGGTGATGGTTCTGGTTGATTTGCACAACTGTTCTTGCACAAGTTAAATGTGCACAGACTTCTTTTCCCCTAAAATAAATAGGCTGGAGCTGAGATTTTTAAAGAACCCAATTTAACTTCAACTCAGCTGATTTCTCTCATCTATGTGTAAATGAGAAATAGTTGCTGAGGTATATTTCAAAACAGTATATTGACTTATCTCAGACTCATCAGGTGGGTCCCAGACACTGAAGGCATTTGCAAGGGAGAATAATTGCTCACGGCTAAGGAATATAGACTTTTTTCTGCAGTCATAATATTGCATAATATGTGTGCTCAGGGTACTGATTTATCCTGGTTAAACCAGCAAATGAGCCCATTCAAACATTAATAACAAGGAACATAGAACAGCCACCATTCCCTTCACAAGAGTTAAGTCCTCATTCTGGATTTCCTAAAAATCTTTCCAGGTCAAATACAGAAACAGGATAGAAAATTAAGTGGAAACATTTCTTTCGTGAATGTATAACAAACCTAAAACAGGAAGTAAAAGGGAAGCAAAAGAAAATAAAGCATTCCTTGAGTTAATGCTGTCAAACAGCTTTTGTTGGCTTGTAAATCAAAGCTTATTCCGCTATTTTTTCTCCTATTAAATATTTGAGGTCTCCATAGTAACAGCCATTTTGCAAGATGCATATATTTCATGATCTGGATATTGAGCAGCTGAGTAAAGTGGAATGGGAAATGCTGTAGCCATAACACAGGACTTTTTAGAGTACTTTCTAGGGAAAGAAGCAGTACCTACTGCCACAGAGGAACAGTTTTATTGACAGTAATGCTAATTTTAAAAGTTTGGATTTTTTCTAAAGAAATTATGCATTTTCTTTTCTGTTCTTGTTGTCTTGTGTTGTGTGATGTGAATTTTAAAAGATAGTTTTACATAAAATTGAAATAAAACTTAATTTTAATATTTTTTTAGTCACGATCTTACAAATCTAGCTTTTCAGCAGATCGAATTGTTTTTCAAATCAATGAAATCACTGCAGAGATACTATTTTTTAGGAGCTGAGGCTCTGCAGTCAATCTGTTAGACACACTAGCAAAGAAATTTTAAAATATTGTTTCTCTGGCATGGCTGTTGGTCACAGTTCAGTAGGTGCTGTGCAATGGAGAGAATGCAGGGGCTACCTAGAAAATAATTTTAAAACCTATTTTGACAGTTATGTTTGTTGTCAATTATATGAGGACTCTGTACTCCATCTTTCAGCACAGAGCCCATTCCTGCCTGGCAGAGCAGGGAGAAGTAGAAGGAAAGGGTTAATCCAAGCCCTTCAGTTGTGGAGAGAAGAGCTTTGGCATAAATTTTGGTGCTACATCTGTATTTATAATTTAAACCCCACTTAATATTATATCACAGAATCACAGAATGGTTTGGGTTGGAAGGAACCCACAACAGTCATCCAGCTCTGTACAAGAAAAGAGCCTGGCCCCGTAAATCCAGGGGCAATCTGAAACCTGATCTAAATCTGCAGCAGTATAGAGAGGGAAGAGGAGACATGGATTTTGGTCAGCATTTCTGAAGGCAATTTTCTCTCACAGCCTTTTTTCCAGATGCTCTTTAGCATCAGGTTGGTGTATGCTGAGATAGTCAGTGTATCTTTCTGATTCCTCCAAACATCTGAGTTTACCTTGAAGCATTTCTGAACATGACATGAAGGACATCCAGGAACAAGGAACTATTTGTGTGCACCATGTTCCTGTGTTTAAGAAGTGGCTACAAAGAAGATGAAGACTCTCTTTTTTATAAGGAGTCATATGGAAAAGATGAGGGGTACAAGTTAATCCTGGGGAAATTCCTATTGGATGTGTAAGGAAAATTTTTCACAATGAGAACAATTAGCCCTTGGAATAATCTCCCCAGGGAAGTGGCAGATTCCCCAGCACTGGACACTTTTAAGATTAATCTTGACTGGCTGCCGGACCATCTTGTCTAGACAATGATGTTTCCAAGACAGATTGGACCAGATGTTCCTTGAGGTCCCTTCCAACCTGTTATTCCGTGACTCTGGTGCTGGTCCTCAAAGCTATACTCAAAGATATACTGATGTTCACCACACATTCCTGACATCTCATGTTAGAGAACAATGGGTATGAACTGAAACAGGTGAAGAACAGTGTTTCTGAGATCACCAGGAAAGGGAGAGCCAATCTGGCACAAAGATTGTGATAACCTTAGCTTGTATAGTCTTCTACAACAGAGGCTAAGAGAGGACATTCTTGCTTGCTCTGAACATTAGAGACACAGGCCAGGTGGGAAAAGGTTGCTTAGGCAGGAGGGCAGAGCTGAACACAGAAGAACATTTTTAAATGCTGAGTCTAAAAGCAGTTTGAATGAAAACTGGAATTAGAATTCAGTCCAGTAAAAAAAAAAAAAAAAAAAAAAAAAAAAAAAGGAGCAGATGATAAAAGAGCAAAACAATTTTGTTGATAGATAATGTAAACCCCGTGCTGTGTTACCTTTTAGTGCCTATAAAAGCAGCCCTGACCCCTTGTTCCTGTTGCTGGGTGATTGGGGGGCCTGTGGAAGGCACCTTGCAGCCAGGGTGAAGCCAGTGTCAAGGTGCTGTTACCAGCAGGTTTCTCTCTGTGTGTGAAATTGCCTTACAAGTGGACAGACTCAGTGTCCGCACCCTTGGGATAAGGAGCAGGGCTCAGACACTGTCAGATGTGCTCTGTAATGGGACTGCAAACAAGGACTTGACTCTGAGCTGAATTCCTCCTTGTCTTTTTCATTCTTACAGAATCAGCCATGAGGTCCTGCATATTCTTTTCCCCCTCATACTATTAAATTTTCTCTGAGATCTCTCAGGTAGTGGCCTTGAATGCTCAATTGGAGTAGCTGATACCTCGGCATATTTGTGCACTATATGGTACGTATTTGTACCACATCTGTGGTACATTGTGTTCTCCATAACAACATGACATCTTTTTCCTTCTCCTGCCCTATTTTGAATACAATGTCAATAACAAATTGAGCCAGGGGCAGAGCTGTTAAGCCCTGATAAGATAACTGAAGCATGGCTTTCTTAGATATGAAGCAAATATATCTACCCTAGGGGAAATCTGTTATTTTATTTTTCCTTAAGCTAACTGGAGGTTTGTTTTGCATTGACTCAGCAGGGCAGTTTAGGCACTAATCCTGTCACACAGGTCCCATAGACTTTAACAGGAGCAGACCACACCTGAAAATACAGAGTTCTGTGAGTGATGTTTCTGTTGGAATTCATGCTTACCACAGCTAACTAGCTAAATACAGAGCTAATACTTAAGAAGAGGATTAAAATGTCCTGTCTGGCAGGAATTGTTACAGCACTTTTATTGACTGGATTATTAATCTCCATAAAGTACTTATTAGCTAAATATTGTTTTCTATATTTTCAGAGATAGTATTCTCAAAGATGTCTGATTTTCCAAAGAGAACAAAAAATGTCACTGAAGCATTTCCATTAAGGAGAAGACAGGACCCCCAGGGTGTTAATCCAGCTCTTTAAGAGGCTGAAAATCTCAGGAAGCAAGCAGAGCACAAGCCACTGTCAAAGTTCTGGCAATTTTCTTTTCTCTCTCTTGCTGGATTTTACTAACTTGGCCATTGATGATATACCTATTATTTTAATGGTTATGCCCAACACAACAAAACCATGAACTGTATTTGAGTTGATGTTTACTATGTATAAATTCTACAAGTCTTACCTCTAAAAAATATAAGATCTTTAGGCTACCCTTAGATACTGGACAGCTCTATCTGCTTCTATAATATATAAAAAAAGAGGGGCACTAGCTGATGAATTGACACCTTGACAAGGACAGCTTTTGATATAGAGTTGCTACCGTGTTCATCATCATGAAGGACTCGTTAGTGCAGAGCTGCTTGACCTATCTCTGCAATGTCCCTGAGCCAGGTTTTCTTATGGAATATGTTTACTCACTGATTATAAAGATTTGGCTGAATAAGGATTGTATAATCTGCATACTTAACCATAGAAACTGCCTTATTTATAATATTGTTGCTTATTCAGATTGTCAGAAGTGTCAGTAACATGATAAATATTCCCACTCTGTAACTATTAACACTTAAGTTAAAGAAAGCATCCTGCAAAAATACCTGTACAGGAGCTGCTGAGATAAACTGAAGCCTAGATCAGCAGGATGTTGCTAGATATAATGTCAGGGTTAATGTGAATGTGATTTGGAAAGATTTGCAAGTGCGAACAGCATTTGACAAAATTTCCAGTTATCCAGCAGCATCTACCTGATAATCTCAGTGTCTCACAGCACACAGGCAGTTCTCTGCTACTGGAAGTCACAACAGTAGAGTGACTTGTGCAGGAGATCAAAGCTTCCAAAGTCAGGACAACAAAGCCTCCATTTATAAATGAAAGGCAATACATTTTCCTTGATTTTACTTTATCAGGAATTATTTTTGAGCAAGTATATGATCCTCTATCCCAGTGCTTTAGTTCTGCTCAGACACTATGAAAAAGAACAAGGGAACATTATGAAGCCAATACTTTAGGCAGAAAGCAAACAATGGCAGTGAGAGGCAAAGAAAGTGCAGCAGTGGAGTTGCAGCTTCACTTCCAAGGGCATGTCATGCGAGGTAACTGAGAGAATGGACACAGAACAGCTTAGTCAAATTAGATTAGAGCAAAGCATGTCAATAAAGAAGATTTTAGGACAGGAAAATGAGGAGAACTAACAAAAGGAAACAAAATATTCTTTAAAAAACCAAAAAAGTATGATATTGTGAGCAGAATGAAACAATAATTAAATCAATGCTTTTAGAAAAAGTTCTGGTGCTTTTTATCTATGCAGCACAGATCCAATATGAGAGCATTACCTCTGGACCTACAATCTCTGCTATAATTTCTCATTAGTATCATCTTAGATTCTTTACTTCTCCAGTAATATTATTAGAAATAACAATAAAAGCAATAACATGTATGCTCAGGGTTGATACAGGCTTCAGGCATTCAACAATATGCTTTTTTGGAGCATTTTTCATTCTTATCCTAGTATTCACAATCCTTTTAGATAATCATAGCTATGACAATATTGCTTTTTCTTTTCTAGCTAAGGCTTGGTCACCTCCTGACAGATTCAGTGTCTAGTAGACAATGTAAAGAAGGTTTGATCACTCCATCTTCTGCTTCATCACTCCACCTCTCTGGGCTAGAACTCCAAGCATTGCATGCCTTATAAAAGAGGCATGCCTCTCTGTATATGTTACCTGCCTGCTGCTTTTTTTAAATAAATTTTCAGATTCCAAGTTGTCTGTTACAACTCCTTTATCAATACAAATGCGCTCAGGAAGCTGCATCAATGTGAAGTCAACAAGATACTATAATTAAGGATATATCTAGGCAAATTTTATAGCAGGATTTTTCATGCAGCATGTTGGAAGTATGAATCTCCAGGACTCAGACTTAATTAAGGAAAAGGTTATCTATTGTTTCACTTTTTTGAATCTGTGGAGGAGAGACCTCCTACAGAGCTACTGGTGACTGGCTCTGGGTCAGCTCTTAGTTCTACCCAAGGAATCTCCCAGAGATCAGTGCAGTCAGGACCATCAAAGCCAGGAAATCAGAGGGAAATAAATCAGACTGTTGTATTTGTCCTTAACATTTTGTGACTGCACTCTTATGTTTTGTCACTACATTTTATTTTCACATAAACATTCCCTTTGGGCACCTGGACTTCACAGCAACAGGATCTTTTCAAAGTACATAATCCAAAGATGTCACGCTTGCTTCAAGCTGCTTGTAGATGAAACAACAGCTGGATGAAAAGTACAATGAACAGGTAAACAGAGTAATGGGTAGATTATCTTTCACGTAGTAAGGAGCAGCCACAGTAAAGTAAGTTCTTTGTTAAAGGAAGGGTAGCAGTACTTTACAAAGGATTCTTTATTGTACAAACTCCAGCCACTCCTCTGGATCAACAGATCCTATCTGCCCTTCTCAAGGTGCCCGGGGACAGAAGGTGAATGACATATAAGCTAGAAGATATATGGGGTGAGCCATGGTTCTCTTTTTTTATTTTGCTCTGACTTTGATTTTTAACAAATTTTTTGCCTGGGTCAGTATATATCCTCAAATTTATTATTGAACCTCAACGCTTTCTCTTCTACAGTAATGTGCAGTTTGACCTGTTAGCTTCTCCTTTCAGCAGGTTTATGTGAAAACCTCAAAACATCATCTGCACAGAACTCTGACATAAAATATCCCTTGAAGAGAGAAACATGTAGCAGTTATGCCTCATAAAGTATAATAAGTTTCAATCCCTGAAACATCAGCATGGGTATGCATTCTATTCTCCGTGAGGCCGTCTCCTCATCTAGGTTTTGTTATCTGCTGGCAGACTGATCTCATTTTGTTTTCAAAGTGCAAAGGAGTAAAGGGAGTAAAGTAATTGTTATAAATAATTTGCAACCCATGCCAGATAAGCCAGTTCTTTGGAGTTGTTGCTTTTGTGGTAGGTGAGGGAGAAGGTTGTAGGTGATGAAGCAGGGTTTCTGCTCCTGTGGTATTTTTGTTCATTGCTGCCAGTTGAATGTTGGTCCCTTCATCCCATCAGTCTCCTTACAGCCTGTCTGTCCCAGTGGGGAGCAGTGACAGTGCAAAAATCTGAGTTTATATATCTCTTTTTTGTAATTCATTAAAGGTGAGAAATGAGGCCTCTGTGAATTGAATTATTCTGATGCAGAATGCTTTCCAGCAGTTTATAAACCTATCCCCTAGGGTTTTAGTATTAGCCAAGAGTAGACATGCATTTTTTTAATCTTGGTTTTCTAGATTCCCAGAAAATAAAAATAGCCACAACAAATATATTCTTTCTTTCTGCATCATGGCATTTCAACAAAATAGCCACGTGACTTGTATCAACATATAGAAAATTATCTGCTTGCCTGTTGAGGTGGGATGATATTTACTTATAGCCCTTGTCTCCATGCTGTTGAGTAATTTAAATCATCTTTCTTTATTGATGGATCATGTCAAGGCCTAAGAAAAATATCACTGTGCTGCACCTGATTTTTTTTATAAATAAATAACAGAAATTGGGCTAATGATATTGTTTCTTACAGTAATTGCATCAATTAAAATAATGGAACACTGTGGGAGCTTCATTTCTAAAGTTCTTATTTAAAACCTAAAGAAATTCACTGTGGGCCTAGGGCTCTCTCCCATGTGGTTTACATAAATTTGGAACGTGGGAGGGTTTCAAAGCACTTATGCAACAGCAATTATGTATTTAATTACTCCCTTCTATTAGATCCTGTTGTTATGCCCAGTTCCTAATGAATGAACATTCTGGGTTATCAAGGCAGGAACTTCAGACCACGCCAGACCAAACAACTTGCTCAGCCAGAGGTCATTAACTGGAGTAGTAACCCTTGTGGTATTTACATATATGTAATATATAAACCCTAGTAATGGTGTGCTGAGGCAAGGTGGGGGTGTTGGTTGCTCTGCAGTCCTAAGAGCAAGTCCAGCTCCACCAGGCACTGCAGCTGATGAGTTCTTAAGTGGACTGAGTTTTGAGTCCATGATAGTCAGGCAAGTGGCACTACCAGGCTCACAAAAAAGGCTGAATAAATGGGCTGTGCAGCTTCTTATAAAAATAAC
Source organism: Hylia prasina (assembly GCA_013397195.1). Lineage (NCBI taxonomy): Eukaryota > Metazoa > Chordata > Aves > Passeriformes > Sylviidae > Hylia > Hylia prasina. The sequence continues at coordinate 1,608,023 of VYXD01016610.1, forward strand.
CTCTGACTTTGAAGAACCCACCCCAAACACATCACCTTTCCTTGTGTGAGATAAAATACTCATCTTTAGCAAGCCCTATCACAGTTTTCACCCTGAGGCCACTAATAACATAGGACTCAGAAGTTAAAATATTGACCACAAACTAAATTTTTGATTGAGTATCTGGAATACTCAGTATGTTCTCCTCAGTAAATGAGGTTTATATTGAATAAAATGGCTGACATGGAAGTCGCATGAATTTCTTAGTGAGTTTGCTTTAAATGTGCCTTAGGAGCACAGTAACATAAATCACAGGACTTCCATTATTTAATTTTTAATCTCAGCTTTTAATAGCTTCATAATTCACTTGTTTTTAATTACCATTCATATCTCCAACAACAACAAAAAAATAGGCTCAAAGAAAAAGAAATCAAGCATCAGAACCTGGTTTTGATTTAGAAGTATTCACAGTATTAAAATAGAACTGTTGCTCCTAGCTAAACTGTTTGAATTATACATTAATTCATTTCCTCCGGTTTCTGTGGTGCTATTTTGGAATATTTTTTCAACCATTGATTTACATTTTATGTTCAAGCTGAAATTCCACTTTTATATTGGAAGATATTAGGTCAGCTATATAATTTATTAATTCATCAAAGCAGACACCATATTCTACCACGAGCGTCTCGTGTTGGCTGCTCACCAACCAGCAACTGCCACAGGGACAGTGAATCAGAACATTTCTGGAGTGTCTGCAGAAATCTAAGATTCAGGAAAGCAAATGTAAGCCCCAGTGTGCTGTGGGTGAGAGCCAGCCAGGAGGCATGTCAAAGTCCAAATGGCATCCCGAGGCAAATACACATGCTGTTAACTATGCCACTTTGGTTCATGGGAAGAAGTAAACTCATAATAATAATGCTTGGTCAGTCATTCATTTTTACAAATCTAAACTGTAGCTGATCTACCTTACAGGGCTATAGAAGCTAGAATACATTGGAGAAATTCCTGATGGACTTCAGTGTAAGCACAGCCAAGCCAAACTGTTCACTGCAAAGGAATAACTTGGTTTAAATTACGCATTTCCTTGAGTCCGGTAGTGCTACACCTGCTTTCAGCTCACACTTCTATAATTTACAAGTAGCAAGATGCAAAGAGAAGCCTCCTTTCAATTTTTTGTCTCAGGCAGATTTCCCTTTAGCCTATCTCCCTGCTTTCCAGCTCTGGAGCTGGGCAGAAACCAGCATGGAGGAGGGTGAGGGAAGGTGCCATCTTGCACCTCCAGAGGATGTCCCCACTGCCAAAACACTGAGGCACCATCTCCACTGGAGCACCCAGTTTGGATCATTCTCCCTTGCAACACTGACTGCAGCTGTCTTTGGATCAGACACTCAGCAGAGACTAAACACAACTGCTTCAATGTCAGAAGTTAATCATGATGGATTAATTAATTGGAAATTAAATTGCTGTCATCCCTCCTCATTCCTTCTCATCAGGACATCTTCCTCCTTCATCTGCAGCAGAGTTCAGCTGAGGTAGAGCAGAGCAGAATGCAGACATGTAGCTTGCACAGCTACAGTGGGAAGTAGATGTGGGTACATCTATGTATATAGACAAAGATATATGTTTTAAATAGATGTGTATATATATATACACTGAATAGTCATCACTATAAATAAATAGTGTAAAGAAATGCAATATATACATACTGTTATAAATCATAAGCTCTCGATGTCCAGAACCTAAACAGCTTTTCTGTCAAAAAAAAAAAAANAAAAAACAATTTTACAAAAAAAAAAAAAAAAAAAAAAAAAAAAAAAAAAAAAAAAAAAAGGGAAAATACGGTTGTGTTGCCACCTGGAGGATCTGTGTGTCCTTATCTGTGTGTCATGACTGGCTCCCCAGGACAGGATGTCTGAGCACAAGGGTTTAACTGTAGAGGAATGAAGTTCCTGGCATTGAGTTTATTATGAGAGGTAATTTGAATCAATGAATTGTGTCGTTACATCTTTTATCAGTCTTTGTACCAGAATAAATATCTCCAAAGCCTGGACACTTAATTGAGACAGATGACCTGTCTCTGCCTTCAAAATAAACTCCTGGGTGTTTCCTCTTGGTTAAACGAAGAGGCAGGAGGGATGATGTTGGCAATGGAAGGGGTCAGAATTCAATGCTTCCTTTCAGCTTTTTTTCTCCTTTGATCTTGAATTGCAGTTTTAGGACCCTTCTAAATTTTAGAGTTAGGAAAATGAAGAAAGCGCTATTTCAAAACCAAAGAATAATTCTAAAATTCAACCTGTTTCATTCACGCTGAGGAGATCTAAAATCCTGCAATAAAATCCTGCCAAATCCATTAAGCATTGTCCTGCAGACTCTTCCCCCTTCTCCCTGCTGCCCAGGATCACCAATGGTACCTTCAGTGAAAATGATCTAAGTATGAGGCATAATATCCCTTGGAGTACAGAAAGCATGATCATCCCAGCATGGGCTGCACAAAGTGGACTCATCTTCCATTTCTGTATTTACAGGGACCTCACCAGTGCTGTCTGAGTGCACTGAGGATTCTGCAGCCACAGTATTGCTGCAGCCTCCAGGACGTCAGTAATGAACAGAGCCCTGGTCACACTGTCCTCAACTGAATAAAACAGCTTTTCCATTTCCCCCACACCCGATGAAGATCTGCCCCAAGGACGGTTTCACTCTGTTCCAAGGATGACCTGTGGATATCTTCTCACCAGGTGTGGAATGGGAGTTCTGAGCCCGGTTAATAGAGGGAGGCAGTACCCACAGAGCTGGTAAACGCAGTACACGGGGCACTCTGAGCCTTTCCCAGGCAGGGAAAGAAATGACTGCTATTTCCCAGAGCAGGCATTAGGCTTTGCAGGCCAGCCAGAAGGGCCGCAGAGTGCCACCAGGGCAGCAGGGAAGGCCCCAGCAGAAGCATTCGGCCATGCAAGCCGGGCAGACACGCCCGTCCCCGTCCCTGTCCCTGTCCCTGTCCCTGTCCCTGTCCCTGTCCCTGTCCCTGTCCCTGTCCCTGTCCCGGCGGGCGGTGCTGGCAGCGAGCCCCGGGTGCGGCGGGACAGGGACAGGCACTGCCCGGCTGCGCCATCAGCCCCTCCTTTGGGGTACCTGTGCACTCACCTGGCCGCCCCCCACCTCGCAGTTCCTGCCTCAGAAGCACCACATTCTGCAGATTCCTGGTCTCCTGTGCCACTGCATGGCCACACGCAGAAATGCACGTCTGCGGAGGAGCTTTTGTGCTCTTTCCCGTTTCTTGTGATAACAACGAGGAGAAAATTAAATAAAATTAAGGAGGCTGTAACCGTGACAGCAAAATGATGAGCAGGCACCACTTGGAATTACAGAAATTCCTGAACCTGCACACAGACAAATGTGCTCACGTGTTGGTTTTCCCATTATAATTTTTGTTGTATTATATGTTCTTGCTTAGGGCAATTAGCCTTTTAACAACCTCACTTTCAGAAGAAGTAATTTTAGTTTCTGATCACTTACTTACTGTTACTGAAACACTTATTTTCTGTATTGTTCTGTCTGGACAGATGGCAGCCACTCCTAAATATGTGTTTATAGGACTAAAAATAATATTTAAAAAATAATGTTAGCTGAAGATAATGCTATGTAAAGCAATATCACGTACTGTTATATTCGAATTCCCCAGAAAAGAGATGCCTGAAGCTGCAGCACAGTAGCTGAAGCATAGCATTTCTCCTTGTGTTAACCTAGACATTGCAAGGGGGCAGCCAGCCACAAAAGATGCTTCCCTCCAATTATTGTACTTATCTAGGAAAAAATCTGAAAAGGGCCATCTGACAGGCAGGATGCCATCTTTCTATTGCTAAGCAACCCCTGATATCTCTTTTCAGGAGGAGTGATCAGCTTCCTGAAGAGCACAGAGCTGAATTTAAAGAAGCCTTTTTTCCTTCTCTATTTCTTTTATATTCTCTCTCTCTCTCATTTTTCTTTTTCTTTTTTTTTTTTTTTTTTTTTTTAAAAAAAAAAAAACTACACAAAACAACTACTGATGGTCCTATAATGACAAAAAATAGGACTGGGAAGAGCTAACTAGGCAAAAGACAAGCAAAATCTGAGCTGCAGACTGCAGTCAATAAGACAAAGCTGATAATGGTGGCACAAATTACCTTCCACTGTAGCTGACAATGATGCTAAATAAAATTAAATACACCACTCTATGCAGAAAATTTGGGTTGGAGAGAAAAAGTGAGAGAAAAGTGGGAGGTAAAGTACATCTTTACATTATGCTTTCCCATTCCTTGTCTTCCATTTGGTTTTACTTTATTTCTTCTAGCTCTTATTTGGCAATAATTCAGCAGCATATGTGTTGAAATTGAACACATACTTTTACCCACTTTTGTTCCTTGCTAAGGCCCCTAGTGCTACCTTTTCACTGGTTTCCTGTTTTTCTTTGTCCCTGTCTCTGGGGTCACAGGTTTCTGCCACTTACTGCTCTTCCAACAGCTCTCACTTAACTAACCAAGTATATTTTAAATTGGCAGTATATTTATAGTGGTGTCTTGAAACGTAATGGTATTTGCAGTGTGATAAACATACCCACAAGTTCTCTGTCTCATGTTGGCTGTTTTCTCATTGAACTTCTATGTTACCACATGGCAGAAAGTGGTTTCTTATGCATGCAGGGGGTTGTCTTATTCTTTTTTTTTTCCTAACCAGAGAGAAACGATGAGTGCTCACACTGATCTTTTCAGATGATGCAGATAGCAAAGGACTTGGTCAAAATTTTCTACTAACAGGTCTATCTTAGAGCAAGTTCTCCCACCAGTGAATAGAAGGCATAGCACAAGATCTTCCTTTTGCTGCTTGCCCTCTGCCTTCTCTCTGGATTCTCTGAGGTCAACATAATCAAGAAGCTCAATTTAATCTCTTAAACTCAATGGCCACTCAGCAGACATCACACTATAAATAAGGATATTCTTTCCCAGTCTCCCAGCCTCAAGCACATACTGAAGATACAATCTTGCTCAAACATACTAGTGCTCAATTAAATCCATTGTCGCATTTATCAGTAGCAATACAGAAATTTTCAGATACCCATACAGATGTTGAGTAGAAACAATTTCACTGAACAAGGTCAGAGCTGGAATGATAAAATGCCCACACAGGATGCATTTGCAGTTATCTTTCCAGTTGCAGTGAGTACCTGGGCATGGCTTGAGTTTTACTGCTCTGTCTCTTTGTGTGAATGATGGTAGCAAAAGCACCCATCAGTATGGGTGAATACCAGTGTTGTGGGCAAAGCAACTGCTAAAATTATGGTCAGTTTAAGGACAGTTTGAAAGTATATAACTGAGGTTAATTCAACAGGTCAATTAGGCAAATAAATAATTAACACATCAGAGAATGATGCAAGGGATAATTCCTGGTGGAGAGGAATCTGTAAGGAACCAGAGAGTTTTGTGGTGCAGGGTTATCCCCTGTAGTGAATTGCCTTTATGGAACCACAATTTTCTCAACAAGGATCTCCCACAGTGGAGAAAGAAATCTTCCTTTTGTAAAAGACCTCAAAATAATTCAAGCAGTCTGCCAGTAATTAAATCCATTACACTAGCAACAGGTGGTAAAGCTGTAATTTTTTCACATCTGTTATCATTTTCATGAGTCAGTATGTATTCATTGCAAGAGCTGGGTAAACCACAGAGCAGAGAGGGCTGGGCTGATGGCTGTCATCCAGGCAGCCGCTGCGCTCACTCCTGTAGTTATCTGAAGAGAAGAGCAGAAGAGATGTGAGAATATCTGGTAGGCAGGAAGGGGTTTGGGCAGGATTCCAAAGGGTAGGAAGGCAGGGATTTAAAAGGGAGTGAAAAGATTTCATAGGTTCTTTACAGAGAAGAGTAAGAAAGAAAAAGGGAACTTTGGTTGTGTTTAGAGCATTACCTTGATACACCTTCACTAACACAGACTTTCTGTGTGGCCTGGAATATATTCCTTGGTTGTTCTGGCTTAGTAAATTTAAAAACTAAAATCCCTAGGAAATTTCATAGTCACTGAGGACAACAAACCTAGGACAGCTCACATGTATGTAAGTGAATTTACCTCAGTCTCCAAATCACAATGCATTTGTGCAAACTGGCATCTGGGAATAGTGTACCGTGATGAAGAGGTCTGGGGATGTTACAAGAAGAATTCTATTGAAGAGCTTGCTGAGACTGAAAACTGCTTTTAATGCAAATAACACATGGACTGGCCACATCCTGGGTTACAATGCAGCAGATTGTACATATCACTCCTATATAAGAGTAGGAAAGAGCCCTGCTACTGGGATGTGCAGTGTCCTCACTGCTCTGGAGAGCAGCTGCAGCTTTTTGCTGTACTTCAGGATTCTTGACTTCCCAAGAACATTTTCCATGCCTTTTCCACGCCTTTTCCACCTTCCTCCAAACACCACTCCTTCTTTAACTCAGAGGAGAAAGGCTCTGTTGTATCACCTTCCCCAACACTCTGTAATTTCAGCTGTCTTTTCCTTTTCTGAATACTGGCAATAATTATGTATGGAGAGGTGAGAGAACTTCACAATCTATTTACATCCACAGCAGCAACATGAGGTTTCAGGTTTTGTTTAGGACATGCTGCCTTTATACGTCTCCTCAAAGACTGGTTTCTTCTCCAGTAGCTCCTTGCATGGCAGTATTAAGGATACTTATATTGAACTACAGTTTTGTAGTGACTAAATAATTGTTCACTTAAAGAATCTTTAAAAAGCCAGTTTAGAACAAAAATATATTTAATTGAGTTATTGCTGGAGGATTTTCTTTAATTATATCTTGTTCCACGGCAATGAATAGATTACTGTAATTCTTTTTAAAAAATCATCATTTAACTTTACCGGAATTTGAACTAACACAATTTTGTAGGTTGTTTAATGTTAATAGCTATCCTTAAGCTGAGGCTACTTGGCTGAGATCCATGGCAAGGGGCAAGGTTTATCCAGCAGATCTTTGCTTTTCTTCCATGGGCAGAACCATGGATCACTCAACTCCTAACCACATCCTCATGGAATTGTGTTACTGTAAACTCCATGTGGCCAAAAGACCATCAGGGACCACACCTTTTCTTAATTAATAAAATTAGACACAGGAAATTAATAACCCTTAAACTGTCTAAACCTCAAAACAATTATTGTCGAGTTCTGGATGGAGATAGAAATGGGTGCAGACAAGTCAGTCCAGGCATCCTTCCCACCCTCTTCTTCTTTCCTTTCATATCCTTGACTTTGGAACTGGGCCCTTGCCATCAGTGCAGGCAGCCCCAAACTCAGCCATTCTTGCCCAAAGGCATTCCAGAAGCATTCAAGGTCGACAGACACCAAAACACCACCACAGATCCTGGTGTGAATGCCCTTACCAGCTGTGGGTGACTCTGACACCTTTGCCAAGGCAGCAGCAGGGCCTCCAAGCAGCCTCATCTTATTATTTCAAGGAGAAAATAAGCACGAGAAAGGAGGGACTCCTTGATGTTCCCCCATTCTCGAAAACTGCATAATTAGCCCTTATTTTGTGGAAGAGTATTTGCCCACAGAACAGCAAAGTCATGATTCAAGTGTGGTTCTTCACTGAAATAACTTCAGAGTTTCATGTGACGGTGCTGACTGATACAGGGAGTCTCCAGATTTGTAAAGGCATGAACTAAAGCAGATTAAATAGGTTTTGGGGAAGGGTAGTTTGTTTGTGAGGTTTAGCATTTTTTATTTGATTCTTTGTCTAAAAGGCTCATATGATGGATTTAGTCTTCCTGAGAAATCATTGAATGTTGTTTAGTGATTCACTGACTGCTGGCCAGAGCACTCATTGTAACTGATTTATCTGAATCCTTTTCAAATCCTTCCCTTTATTAACATTTCAGCAGTTCATTTCCTATGTGAACTCATGGTAGTTACATGTTACTCAGGGAGACTGTAGGAAAATGGTTTCAAACACGATGATTACATATTGAGCAGATGAGCTGTCTCAGGTTTATGTCACAGCCCATCTGCCTGTTTGAAACAGGCTTCCTGCACCGTGCCATTTCCTCTCCATCGAGCAAGCAGGGAAAAAGACTGCTCATGCTGCATCTTCATTCTGTTTGACCTTTCTAGAGTGTTATTTCACATGCACACTCTAAAGTTTGCATTTCCTTCTGTAAATGTAATTTTAGTCTCATTCTATTTTGGCAGCAGATACCATTGCAACAAAAGCTGTTCATTCTTTGTCCCACTATCTTCAGTGTGGAAGCTGAAATACAACATGTCAGCTGGAGAAGGGCAGTCTGAGGTAAGCTTGGGGCATACACTTCAAGGCTGGATCCCACAGAGATCTGAATTGTGAAAATCAGAAATGCATTGGTCTTGGCTCTGTGTTCAGCACTGAAGAGCATATATACTTGAGTTTGGGCTGGGATCAGACTGAGATTTAAAGTGGAGCTTGATCAATTACTTTCATCATACTCCCGTTCACTGTGAGGATTTAAAATTAATATATTTACCCCACAGGTTTTACATTTTACTCACTCTTATTCCTACCGGTCTTGGTGAATACTTTGCATTATGATGAACCAGCCACAAGGTGTCAATGTAGTGTAGGAGATTCTCGGTAAGGGTTTGTTGTTACAGCATCCTTGGACTTTCAGTGCAAATAAAATCTGCCTTCTGATAGGATATTTGTATCACTAATTGCAAAAACTCTGGTCAGATCACATTTTCTGTACCTGATTCATTCAATCAGTGAAGTCTTCTCATGCTATGATTGCAAGGATGTGAGGAGAAAAAATCAGTATAAATGACTGAAGTAAACAATGTGACAAGTCACAACTGCTGTAGCACTGTGTCTTAGAAGGAAAGGCTGACAAAGTGGGACATAGACTGCTGAAGATGAATTAGTTCTTGTCAAAATATCAGAAGTCACCATAAGCAAAAAAACACAATATGTGAATTTTCTTTTCACAGTAAGGAGTCAAACTATATGGATAAACTGGTGTGTGTTTCTAAAGCCCCAGTTACACCCATTTATAAGAGGTGTAATGACAGATGAGACCAGATAGAGATGGAAAAGCAATATTGCAGAATCCCATTTTGTGTCTTCTAGATACAAATTATTATGTGTCATTAAATACAAAAAATTGCCTCAAAAGAACCAGAGCTAAAGCTGAGGTCTGAATTACAAGGGACATGGAAGCAATTTGGTTTTGTACCTCAACAGGGGGTTTGGATCTAGGGAGGAAGGGCCTGTCAGAAGCGAGAATCAAAGACTGTTAGGAAAATTACTCCTGGAATTGTGAATATTAGCTCTTTGAAGAATGCTTTAATGGATTTGGGCTAAGAATTTTCAAAGAGGTTAAGGACTTAGCTCCCATTGAATGTCAGTGTCTTTCGGACACTTTACTGCTATAGCTTGCTTTGAAAATCCCAGCTTAGAATATTAATTTTAATGTACCCTTTTCACTGCACTAGGAGGGAGCAGATCCATGACAGAGAAAAGAACAGAGAAACTACAAAAGAAAATAAGTTTCTTTGTATGAAATCCTTTCTTCATAAATTATTGTACTTTACCTAATCTACTCAGCCAAGTACAAAAGTACGTAAAATAGGTGGCTGAGCAGAGGATATTACATTACGTGACGTCCTTCACTTGTGTTAATGACCCTCTGATTGTGTTTTACACGAAGTGGAGGCCACTGGTTAGCAGATAATACCATGAAAATATATCCTTGGGTACATTTCTTAAAGAACAAAAGGAAGATGTGAAGAGCTGGTTTTCTCAGGTTCTAAATCAGCTGTGACACCATGCTGTCTTTTGAGAGATATTTTATTGGGCAACAGATTAGTGTCGGAGGACAAAAGAGCAGCAGCAATAGATGCATCATATTCCCTGGAGCTCCCTGGGGCAGGTTGGGACAGTGGTTAGGAAAACTACAAAGTCTGTGGGAATAGAACTCTTGCTGTTCTTGTGCTTTTCTCTTTTGCATTTTCTTTTCGTATCATATATCTTAATGAATGACCCACTCACAATACTGGTGTGATGGTAAATAAAATTCTATAGGAAACTTTAAGTTCTTCAGAATGAAAGTATGTTGAAAAGATGGGTTTGCATTGCAATGGTGGCAACGAAATATGATGAAAAAGCCAGCAGAGAAATCACTGCTAGCCCCATGTCAGACCTTACTGTCAAAGACTTGATCTTCAAATGGAGATGACAGAATATCCTGGGTCCCCTTTAGTGACACTGCTTTTTAATACTCTTTTTATTTTATCTGTCCCGAAAGGAACACAAATCTGAGCATTCTTTTTCTCAGAATAAACTGGGCAAAAACTAAAACAAATTGCCCATGATGCAGGTGAATTAAGTTTATAATACAGTGTTTGAGTGTTGGGGTTTTTAATTGCCTTTATGCTAAAGAAAAGCATTAGTTTAGGCAAGTGCTGTTGGAAGGGTACAAGTAAAGACGTGAGGTTGACTGGTAACTCACTGTAGGAATGGGAGAATGAATGTTGAAAGAAAAAACACGTGCCAGAGCTGGGATGTAAGAGAATCCCAGGGAAAATGTGATTTCCAACAGAAGCCTGTCACTTCCAGATTTTCACTATTGCTACTGGTGTAAATAGCAAAAGGGTTTCTTTTAACAAAAAATTGTCAAGCCCACAATAATCATAGTAATTGGTTACTATGACGGAAGCACTTGTTCCTAAACAAGAGCACAAATTGAAGGTTTAGATTTGCGTAAATGCAAAATGATTGTCTGTACAAAACCAACAAATTCCTCTCCAGATAAATGCCCAGGTTTCAAAGAGTGTATCCCAGTCAAGCTGTCACCAAGCCCATCTGCTCTATCTGTATCTGAAATATGAACACTGCTTCACAGCAGAGAAAGCACTGAACATGTGGCACCTCTTGTTTGGGTTTTGACTCGTTTTATCCAGCCTGGACAAAGTAAACCATCCTGTTAGATGATGCTAAAATATCTTTCTTTCACACTAAGACTGTGACATGCCCAAGACACAGAAACTAAGTATTACCTGAGCATCAGTAAAGGGATTATAATATAGCAGAAAGAAATGAGAACAATTCCTGATATAAAAACTAAGTAATGCATCTTAATTACCTCTTGTATCTAGCCTGCTCTCCCTTCTGCCAGCTTGAGGCATAGATACAACTTGCTCATGTTTGTCTAGAAAAAAAAAAATATTCTTCAGGATGTTGATCAGCCTCTTCCCAATCTTTCAGCGCTGCTCAGGATGTTCTTAATGTTGCTACATGAGCACTGTTAGGTTTTTTTACTATTAAGCTTAGGAGCCATTTCCTAGACAATGATTTTAGTTTTTGGCTGCAAACAGAAAATGCGAGTTCCTGCCATGCAGCATTTACAATCACAGAGGTAACACATGGAGGATGACCCAGGAACTATGACCCAATATTTGATCAGTGTGGATAACAACAGCCCTCATGCACTGGGAAATTAACTGCCACCAAACCCCTGGCAAGGAGAGCAGAGTTGCAGTGAAGGAGTGAAAGGAAGACGTTATTGTGGCTTTGTGGCTTCATTGAGACTCACTGACCATTTGGAAAGAAAGCACAAGAACAGTTGTGAGAAAACCTAGCACCTGAAAAAATCTTCTGAAAGAATCAGAAAGCACACTAGGTCTGCCATCCATGAGGAGTGTTTCTGCCTTGCTAGCTCAGGACCCAGGTCTGTAGCATCTTGAAAGAACAGATTTCCTATTGAAATGACATGAGGTAGAGAATTTCCCAACTTGCATGTCCTCTGCTACTGCACACACTAGCTTTGTGCCTTTTAGTATTTAACAGGAGTCAGTAATGAGGAAATTATTTAATGTCCCCTTCCTGCTCCAGACTTTGAGTTGTCCTAGGCTTCCCCCAGCTTGGAGTGTTTGGTCTAAGAACAGCTCTCTCAAGGCAGGACACCCACTTTAAATTCAGTAGGATGCTTTCTTCACAGACTTTAATGTTTTGGCAGTTCAGACAAACACAGATCAGATGTGGGTGGCACTATTCGCTGTCTGAATCATGCAAGGAGGTTTAGAAGCACATTGTCTTCCACTGAATTGTGTTACCCAAATTGTGACCTTAAGATCTCAGAGACCTTCCTGCAGCAAAGCCGCTTGAATGACTTTGTGTCTGTCGGCATCTGTAGACAAAGATCACAAGAAAGGGACTGTTTACCATTTCTTTCTTTCATATTCTTTCACATAATTTTCTACAATACCTGACTCACAGTATCATTTATAGTTAAAATGTGGAGTAGTCCCTAGAGAGACCAAGCTATCATTACTGTGGTTATGTCGTAAAGAAAACTAAATATGGAATGAAAACTAGGAAGTGAGTATTTGCTGTTGGTTGGATCTCAGCACAGCCTTTGATACAAGTGAGTATAGCATATTTCTTCTCAAATTGGCAAAAGGACCGGGAAGGTAATTCAAAGACTTCTTTAATTTGGCTATATTATGAATAGTTAGTTCATTTTCTTCCTTTTCTCCTGAATTTCCTCCAAGGCGTATTCTGAGTACCCACAGTTGGAGCTGGTTATTCCTCAATCTGCCTCCTTAAAAATGCCATTTTTCTTGATTTTCTCTTCTTCTTCCTGTTGGAAAAGCCTGCTTGAAGAAGCTTGGATGCCCAGCTCCTCGTGCTAGTGCAGCCGTTGCTAGCTGTGCAGCACACATCTGAGACATTGTCATTTGGCCTGTCTTGCATTTCCTGCCAGTCACACAAACCTGGAGCATGTAGGGATGTAGGTCAGCCTAGCAAGGAAAGAGACCTATACCAGGATGCTGGTGCAGAGATTAGGGGAGTTTAAGTGTTGCCTCTCTGCTGATATGTACCCTGAGAAGCAGAGGAGACAGAGGGATAAAAAGCATTTTCACTGTTAACTGCAACAATACAGAATGCACACATGCCCTATTTTGAGGGGACCTCATTTTGAAATTCTTGCTGTGGTGTGGAACTGCTGGTGAGAGTTACGGAGAATAGCTCTTTGCAAGTGCTTTTGAAACACAGCCCTTCCTTGGCAACATGCTGGTTGTCTGCAGTAACACAATGCTGTGACCCCAGTGCACACCACCTTCACCTCCTGACCCAAGAAAAATGATCAAAAATTGTTGCTCCTGAAGGCATCATTCAGAACCCTGCCAGACTTGTTGTCATTAACCATGAGTCACAAATCTGATAATGCAATTTAAGATATTAAATCATATCCTCAACTTGTGATTCATTATGGGATTTAAATGCCAGAAGTGGAGTCTTGGACTCTATTCCAATATATATGAGTTCAGATACCCTTCCAAAATAAGCAAGTGACTATGAGCCATAAATTCAGTTCACCTCAACCACTAATAGTGCCCAGAAAGATTATCCTGTAGCTTTTCTGGCAAGGACAAGGTAATAAACATTCCCCATCCTCTCCCCCTGCCCTTCCCCTGCTTCCTCCACCCCATTTCACTCCCCATTTCACTTCAAGGATCCAAAATTAAATTTTCAGCATCTCCAGGAGTGTTAATTCTTTTTCAGACAAAGAGAGGTGAAGTGACCTTACAGCTTTCATTACCCAATGTTGTAAGACTTCATCTCTGGAGGCACAACCTGGGGATAATAATGGCAAAGCACATGGGAAAATGAAGCAATCTGCCCCTCCTCTGCCCTGGAAGGAACCTGAGCACCCAAAGAAAGGACTTCTCCAGGGCAGATCTGACAGAGCATGGTGTATATGCATGGTCAAAGTACTTCCTGCATCTCTTAGGGGTAAAATGCTATTTGCTGGAAAGCAACCATTGCCCATTGGATGCAATATCTCCTTCACAGCAATATTCCTGAGTTTTGTTTATTGGTAAACATCAACACACTCTTGTTCCCCAGCAGGAAAAGTCCTCCATCCTTTGGAGCTGGTAGAAGTGTTGTTTTGAATGGATGATCTCTTACTACAGCTACAGCATACTACAACAGCATATGGGCCTGTGTTCAACAATAGATAAATTAAAATTACATTCCTTGTGTCTGCCACTGCCACTTTTCACCTGCTGGATAGACTGTATTTTTATCTGCTCTGTCCAGTTCCTGTTGCATTGTTTTTATTCCAAGTTTTTCTATTTTTGATAGGCACTCAGGGTACTCTATGTCTTACGGACATGGATTCCCATATCACTGCTTCCTCTTTTAACAGTTCCAGTAATGACCCTCAATTACTCAACCTTGTATGCAGACACAGAGTACAAGAGTTCCACTAATTTCACCAAGTCATGTTGACAGAAACTCATTTATCAAACAGCAAACAAGCAGGAAGTCCAAATGCTAAAGGTGGACAATCACATCAGAAATGAGGTCATCTGTACATACCCATTAGTCACAAAGAACATTCATAAGGCATGGAGATGGTACTTGAGATCAGAAACTCGCACTTCTTAACTCATAATACTCCAAATATGATCATTGCAGTGTTTTAAGTGCCCTCAGTAACTGTTGCTTTATAGAAATGTGGGTTGTTTTAGAATTGTAAATTGATCTTGAACATAGTCTAATACTGACATAAATATGGAGTTTTTTTAGAGCAAAATCATGTGGGAGCTTAATTATGAAGTAGATAAATATTCTCACTAAAAGATTTATTTTTTATTCTCTGATTTTTAACCTGTTAGGGTCATTACTTACCTTATCTGTTTGTATTAACTGGTTATTAATACCGGTTAAAGAAATGCAGGACTTGATATAAAGAGCTAAATCCACTGGATGTCAATGTGATTAAAGGTTCACACTTGAAGCTGCAGTTATTCTTTCTCTTATAACTCAATGTAAGTAAAATCCCAATGCCTTTACAGCAGTTACTCTGAATTTATGCATGTGGATGTGAATGGGCAGTCAAGCATAGAAAGTGTTAAGCACAACTTAAACAAATAAAACTAAATAAACCTAATAGATTTATCCAAAGCACTGTATGACAATCAACAGGGAGAACTTTTTGAATCAAACAAAATTTCATTTCTGCCCAACTGGAACTTTTCATGTTATCAAACTGCAAACAGCTTCTGATTATTATAAAGCAAGAAGTAAAGATACAATGATAGTTTATAGGATGTATTAACAATGAGAAAACAAATCCATGGGTGTCAGCATCAAAGCAGCTTAGAAAGACAAACTTGAACACCTTTGCTTTTGCACTACTTCAGACAGAACAATCTGTCAGGCCCTGAGTGAAATGCCCTGGTTTGGTGTTCCCCAGTGCAGCAGGTGCTGGGCTCAGATCCAATATGGTATTTGTGAAACAGTGGGAAGGGAATTGCCAGAAGATCTGGGTAATGAGGTTTTAGCACAAAGGAGGAGGATTGATTGCCACGTCATTTGAAGAACCTAGATGGATCATAGTCCACTCTCAAGAAGTTAGCATCAGTACCAAGTGGAATTTGGAGAATAGAGAAGGTATTGCTAATGAGCTCATATTAACTGAGCTTAGCTCCATAAAGCACAGCAATGTCAGGTGAAAGTGCCATTCAGAATCAGAGTATGATTGCTATAAAATAGGCGAGCCTGTGTGCGGTATCAATGATCATAGGAAAACTCCCTGAAAAGGAAAGGAGATTAAGGCACTTCTATTTCAGAATAAAGTTTTGAAAACACACCAGAAGGATAGTAATATCACCCCCAGTTTAATGAGTGATGGAGACAGTCACCAAGAGTTCTGACAGAGCAGCCCTTCCCCCAAGCCAAGTGCAGCAGTGCTTGTTCAAAATGTCTAAGAGCAGCACATTAATGAGATTTGGTAATTCACATAATCATTTCTCCTCACAGCATGAGCAATAACTGTTTAGCTACCTTTCCGGGGGTCCTGCCTGCAATTAGCTCACCCAAATGCTGACCTATAAATAACTGCCAGAAAGAGGTTTCTGACAAAGGATCTCAAAACACTGGCCAGCCGGTGAGTGAAGCCTGGTTTAGACTGTCCTTAGGCACTGCTGAAAGGTGACAGACTGCAGAAGGAAAAAAAATTATGCACTGAGATAAGGAGGCTCCTAAAGGCTTGAGCTAGAGTTACACCCATTAATCAGGTTAATTACACAGTGTTATCAGCTCTTAAAATACAGAGCTCCAATTTAAGACAAAAACTGTAAAATTAACCAAGTGAGTGACCTGGAAGCTCAGTGGCTTCTGACTTGTCTTCCACTGCTCCCCCTTCTTCCATGAAGTACATGATCCAGGTGTAATGCTGTGCTGCTCATTGCTTTCCACTAATGGCAGCTGGCACCCAGTAATGCCCTGCACACTGTTGGGTTCCTTTCCCATTCTTCTTAATAATTTCTTTTTCTACCTAATTAACATCTTTTTTTTCTTCTTTTTTTATTTTTATTTTTTTTTATGATAAAAAAGTCTCGGAAAAGACTTCATCCTAAGTTGCATATTTTCTTAGATTTCACCCAAAGTTTATATCAGCACACCAAAGACGGTTCTTTTTCCTTGCAACTCTCAGTGAGAATTCCCTATTTTCAGTGAGTGCAACAGGACTTCAGTCTGTTTGCATTCAATCTAGACATATTTCTGTGCTTTTCCAAAACTACTGGGAATAGAGCAGAAAACCCCAAATCATTATTTTCAGTATTTACAAGGTATTTTGGTGTAGAGCATGTCTGTAAAGCCCAGCGAAGCTTTGTCCTCTGGCATATGCCCAGTTTTAAGCAGAGAATTCAGCTCAGGAGTCAAGCAACCAACCTTTGGTTCAGGGGGACTGGAGAAATACCAATGGGCAAAAGGGAAAATTGAACTGCAGAATTCCATGCACAAGCCTGAGCCACACTCTCAAGGCTTGTGAAGTTGGAAGCTAGCAGGATATCTCTTGTCTCTTGTACTTTTAAACATTTCACTTTGATTACTTTTAGATCAGCTATTTAATTTTCAAAGGATACACAGATTCAATTACAAATTAGATTTTCCTGCACCTCTGACTTGACAGAGCAATTCTTAGTTTCAGCACTGACGAGCTTTTCTGCTTAACAAAATAATTCATTGAAAATTATTTAATATGACCTGAGGAGAGTTGTAAGACAGAAAAAATACTGCCTTAAAAAACACAGTGTAGCATTCTCTGTCCCAAAAGATTACAACAGGATGTGTTTGACAGCCTTGGTTTATAAAATCATTCTGGTAACACTTATATGTATAAGAACTGTCAAACTTGGGGTTACTAGAGGTCAATTGTCACGTTCTCACTTAATACAAGTGTAAAATAGAGGTGACAAATTTCATTGTAGCCTGACAGTTTTAGATGTGTGGTAGATATAATATCAAAAGTATGCCTTACATCAGAAGTGGCATTTTTAACATTTCTCAACTGAATACACATCCTTCATTGTGTTTTGATCTTTTTTGTAGCAGGATATGAAAAATGCACACGAGAAAGCTGCCTCCTGCTCCAGCAAGCTATTTTCTATGAGCCAAATATTTTAAGTGCTGCATTCTTTGTTATTTTGGATCAGTGCAGTGACAGGAACAAGACTCAAGAGAGTTCTGGCAGATTTTAGGACAAAGAAATTTTCAAGAAACCATTAAAAAATACATGGTTTTCTATGTTAGTGTCACTCTTTTTTTCTTTCTATTTTTTCCCTCTTGCATTATGCTGTAACCCTACTAAATGGTCACATGGTTCCAAATTGTTATTCTCATCCTAGCAGCTGACAAGGATGAGCTCAACTCTACCTGCATTCATTTTCATGATGGTGTTCTCGCCACCTAAAGAATCATGAAATCCAATAAATTCTCAGACAGGAGTGATCTGAATGGTTGGCCAAGTGGAGTCTTTACATGCTACATCTGCATAAGCTCCCCAAGAATTGTGAAAATTCCAATGATAAATACGCATCTTCCCTTTGAGGCTTTTTCAAGGCAACACTACTCTGTGAGTCTAAGGGAGACTGCAGAGCTGGTAGCAGTGGCTTACAGATAAGATTCTGTAACTTAACCTCTACTATACATTAGATAAGATGCAGATGTATATATATTTATATATAAAAGATTCCAAAATTATTGACACAATTAATTACTTGTTGTATTCTTTGTTATTATGACTTGGACAATAATATTGTTTCTGAGAAACTTAATACAGGAGTGAACTATATATATCCAGGAATAGTTAAAGAAAAAGGTTTGATATTTCACCTAATGGATAGATGTAAATCATGCTGGAGCCCAAATCCCAAAATCTTTCACACGTTGTAAAAAGACAGAAATGTAAAATCAGTTGTACAGAAGCATGGTATTCTGTTTTATCTCACATATTATATTTTTACTAGCAAACTGTGAAGAATCTTTTTTTTTTTTTTTCTTTTGAGGTGTTTTTTGCATCTTTCCCCACCTCCAATTAATACATTCCAAAAAATATAGGGGAAGGTTTTGATTCTAACAAAGTAAAATTATATACCTGAATTTTTACTGAGTGGAAATGACATCAGAAGATGTTGCAGTTGAACTTGATGATCATTGAAGGTCTCTCCCAACTGAAATCACTTATCCTAACAAATGATTTTACAGTAAAAGCCTTAGAGTCCATAAACATTTGTGATGGCTCTTGGAAAACCTGAGCAAGGAGATCTCTTTGTATCAGGGACATTGAACGCACAGCTTCATCAAGGCATTTTTCTTACCTGCCCTGCTTGTGTGGATTTAGCATATGTGTCAATTAAAATCCAGTTGCTTTGGAGACAGAGAAGCGTCTTCTGCACAGGGACACAGAAAGGCACAAGGAGCTGCACTTCACATGCCCTGGACAATCAAACCCACTCTGCATCTGGCTAACTCAGATTAGACAGGAAAGGGCAAGAGAAAGGGTCTCTATCCTGAAAGAAAATGTGAACACTGTGAGTATCTTTCAAAGGGTGACACAGCAAGGATTTAGAAAGGATTACTGCAGTCTTAATGGAGACAAATCAGGAGTTTGGAACTGTGAGCAGCAAAAGAATTGGAGGCAGGCACACCTGAGTCTTCAAGCTGTGAGGCACCAGTTATAAATGAAACAACTCTCTTGTCTAGATTATTGCTCGATATCAGGAAAACGTCACTCAGAATGAATTATTTCAGTCTAGAATCAGGAAGGATTATTTTTTAAACTACAGGTTTTTTAACTAAAGTTGCCCATTAAAATTTCTGGCTTTGCTATTAATTACAGCATGTGACAGCAATTTACACTGTGGTGTATATATTTTTCAGAAAGGAAAAGAAGCCAGATAATCCAGCAGAGCAGTGCAGTCACATGCCCAGCAAGCACCACTGCCTCAAGATTGTCTGCCTTGGTGGAATATTAGGGACCATCATTCAAGAGTGAGATAGAGGCTAAGCAAAATCTTTTAATCTTGTAAGAGCAAAGCTAACTTTTCAAGCTAGTGTTTGAAATAACTTTACAGATAAGAAAGAAGAGGCAACAAGAATGTAGTAGCATTTCTTTGATATATATTGGCCAAATGAATTATTTTGTTTCATGCTTCTTTAAAAAGCACAGTGATTACCACATCCCATTTTCACATTCAAAAAAAGTGAAGTATAGAAACTTCCCTTTGGAGCACTGAAATGACCCATTAATATTTATAAGACTGTTTTCCTAACTTTTTGGAAAATTATTTATAATACTTAGCAGTATTGCTTTTTCTCAGAAGAAAATAAGTTCCTCAGCCATTCACTGAGAAATTATCCCACCAAGGAGAGTTTTTAGCATGCAAACCTCCTCCCTCAGCCACTGAAGCAGCTAAACCTTTTCAGCAGCCTGGCTCACTCGTTCCTCCCAGCTGAGGAAAGCTGTGTGCACTGGACTAAGGCGTTCAGTGTATTTTTCAGTGTGACCATTTATTTTCTGGTCTGTGCAGTTCTAACCTGTCTGCTCTCACCAACATTATGAGACTCAGAAAATTTCTAATGATGACAAAGTAATTTAGCACTGTCTGTGTTTATTCCTCCAGGAATATGCTGCTTTAGCAGAAGCACATTTGCAATGAGCATGACCCCTGCTCTGCTTCATAAATCTTTCTGACAAAATGAAGAGATGGGGTAGCATTTGGAATAGGGGCTGTATCAACTGCTGCATCTTCCTACTTTAGGAACTGGTAAAAAAATTCTCAGATGTATTTAATTCAGTATAAAAGACATTATTTCAATTTTTAAGAAATCTCAGATTACTTAATACAGTCTAAAAGGCATTATTTCATAAAGCTACCAAGCAAATCAGAAAAGCCCAAGAGAGCCAGCTCATTCAGGAGGTGAAAGCTAAAGGCAGAGCTGATTTCAGATGGAATTGTGTGTCTGAGGAGGTCTCCGAAGAAACACAATCTCTAGCACAGAACTGATACTTCCAGAAATATTGGCTCAGGTCCATGGGGCCACTGTGTCTGCAACAGGAGGAGAAGAAAAGTTTCCTTACCATTATATGTCTGTCTTTCAGAACTTCTGGCGTGGGGCATTTCATTACTGGTGCAATGTAGAATAGCCCCAGGACAGTTCTGCCTCTCCATGGTCCTTTTAGGCTTTGTGAGCAGCCAAGAACAACTGAGGGACTGAGTAACAACCAGCATTAACAGCAAAATAAAGCTGGATAATGTAGGTAAAAGTCTGATATTAGTGAGTGGTACATGCTAGGAAATAATGATTTTAAATAATGGCCATGAAGGTGAAGATCCAGTCTGGGTCAACTTTTACACTCCCACCTCTGCCACAGTAGGACAGGGATACAGCTGCTGCCAAGAATGTGGAAGGCAGCTTCTCTGATCTCCCTCATGGAACTTCAGCATCATTCCCTAAAGGTTTCTGACATCATTCTAAAAAATTTCCTTTGTATCTTCCTGTTGAAAAACTGAAAGGCTGAAAAGAAAATGTAATTTTTTTTCTTATTTCTGCATTTCCAAATTTTATGAGCATGTCTTTCCACTGTTCCTGATAAAGCATGGGCTGGAAGTGCTCTCATCTGTTTATTCATCTGAGCAGAAGCAGCATTTGTTCTTTGAGCATGAGCCCAGCCTCCTGCACTAAAGCAATACAATTGCTTTTCTCTGCATCACAGAGAGATTCATATTTATTCAGATTCATACTTATTTATTTATTTGGCTGGTAGAATTAAACTGAGAGAATAAAATCAAGTACAAATATAGAGCCTGCAAAGCATTTCTTAACTGAGGAGAACCTCTATTTGTGTTTACACAGTGTTTTTTAAATTATTTTTATTGGTTTTAAAGGGTGCTATTGATAAAAATTGCAAACTGAAAAATTAGACCTGAGCACATTTCTCATTTTGACTGACAATGCAAGATGTTGTAGCCTGTCAGACTCTGTTTCCTTAAAACATTCTGAGAAGACTGAAGTAGAAAAGTACATTCAGGTTTTGGAGTCTTACATATTGAATTCTGAGCTGAATTTTCTTGTGGGGATTTATCACTAATTACTATCCTGGTGGGAGGTTTTGGGGAAAAAAGGGAGAAAAAATCCCCATACATATTCTGAAAACCCAAATGCTGTTGTGTACAAAAAGAACTTCAGTTTTTTAGCAACTCCTGCTCTTACTGAGGTATGGGCTAATAGTGGAAATAATGTCTACACTGTGATTACAAAAGCAAGCTATTTTAATTGTTGCTATTGGAAGACAAGTATCTGCATACTACATCTTAAATCATCTGGAAACATGTATTCCTTGGCTTTTTTTCCATTGAATGAAATGTTGTTTAAAACAGAGAAAACAGTTCTACTTCCTGATATGTTTTTAGTGTGTCTTCAGGGCATTGCTATTTATTTTGCAAGGTCAGAGTAACTGCATGCTATTCATTTCCCTGAATTTTTGAAATAGGGCCTAGCATCTATCAATTAAAGTGACAGATGGCCTTTGTCTATTGTAAGCTATAATCACTGATATTTCAGAACTATTTGCTTTTACATCAGTTCTCTACTTGGCTGTCTTTCTTAATTACGGCTTTAGAGACAGAAACTTATTTAACAAACTCTAAAATTCAAAAAACAAAGAAAGGTCCAGATTAAAAAGTAACAGTTTTGAGTAAGAATAATTACAAAAAAATAAATAATGAAAACAACTAAAAACTAAAGAGCAACATTTCACTCTGATGGCCAAATAGCATTAAAAAAGTGAATTTCTCAGTTAAAATGTCTCCAGGCTTTTGATATCTGAGCAAAGTCATGATGACTGCACATAGAAAAATGTATTTAGTTCATTTTTTGGCCAGGTTGTGTGCATACTGGAGAATAACTGAGCAAATGTTTAATGGACAAAGACTAGGAAGGTCATGAAATCTTAATTGCATATTTTTTTAAACCTTTGCTCTTGCTGTGATTGCCATCAGAGATATTTCCATCCTGATGTTTTGTTCACCCAAACCTGCATCCCAGTTACTGTATTCAGGTTCACTATCTCAGAGTTATGACTAAGAGAGGACAAGGAGCCAGTCAGGAGACTTCCTGGGGCACTTCTGGGAAAGCAACCTCAGCATAATTTTATTGTGCACATTTGGAGGATGTGGTCACTGCCTACCCTGTGGCAAGTTCCCCTTTCACATCCTCTGATGTGGACAGTTTGAACTATTTTTTTAAGACCTGTTTCAATGTCTCTTCCTCATCCCCAGTGCCAACAGTCTTTGGTGTCTTACAAGTCCATAAAATTCTGTGGCCTGTGTGTGTGTATGTAAATATGCAGAGGTGCAGAGGTGTGTGGGGAAGTCTCATGGCCAGCAATGCTGTGCTGTGTTTTCTCTGGGGTGATAGCAGCCACACCTCTGGCCTGGAGCCAACAGCAGGGGCATCACAGGGGCTCAGGACTCCTCTAAGGGTCACAGCCCCTATCACCACCCCAAGAGAGTAGAGCTGCAGATTGCTGGGCCTTCTGGGCCATGTGTCCTACTCACACCTACAAATCTGGATTACTGTGACACCCACACTGCTGCCTGAGTTAGCCCTACCCTGAACAGATGCAGTAGCCCAGTTCTGCAGTCCCAGCTCCTCCTCCTCCTCTGTATGGATTCTGTATTTTTAAGCTTCACTCTGGGAAAAGATGAAACAGAGCACATTAGAAATAACTTCTATCATACAATGAGATTTCTTTATTAGCACAAGAGACTCTATCCAGTATCTGGAAACTCC
Organism: Hylia prasina; assembly: GCA_013397195.1. NCBI lineage: Eukaryota > Metazoa > Chordata > Aves > Passeriformes > Sylviidae > Hylia > Hylia prasina. Next base: position 1,631,140 of record VYXD01016610.1, read on the forward strand.
CTTTCCTCCAGTGTGGTGAAGGACAGCATGAAGGGAGTGTGACCTGGATGAAATGGGAAGCTGGGCTCATGCAGCTCAAAAGGCTCTCAAATAAGAGCCTTCCACGAGTCCTGCCTTCTCCCAAAAACTTCAGCCCAGTCGGGATGTTTGAAAGTTATATCTAATGTAAAGATAATTTTAGAATGGTTTAACCACCTGTGGTTTAAGCTCTGTTAGCCAGTCTAATAACAGTGCTATCACTGATGCTGAACATTTAATTAAGAGCAATTTCCAATTACTTACTGTAGTATTTGGGACCATGAAGGAGGTGATGTGCCTGCATTCCAACAAGATACTTTAGGCTGTTTGGAAGCTGTGGGACCCATCCTCCAATTACACAAAGCAGGCTGAGCAGCAGGGTGTGAGAGCAAAATCCCCAAGCTTGGCTTATATAGGACATGGGTAAAAGATTGCAGAACAATAAAATAGACAGAAGAGATGGCAGGAGAGCAGGAAACATCCTGGAACAGACAGATGCTGCAAAATCCATATTTTAGTGAGACTAATATAATAAATGGAAAAAGAGGCAGACTGATAGGAATAGAGCATATAAGGGAGATGGTACAAAGTAGATAGGGCAATAAAAATCCATACCAAAACCCAAACCAAGTCCTTCTAAAAGATGGTCTGTATCTGACAGCTATTCAAATACCACAACATATGGGAAGCATCTATGTGTAGCTGTTGGGATTAATCCCTACATCTAATATCAAAAAGGATTTTTCAAGTGTGCATCGTTTTTGTACCAAGGCTGCCAGTGCATGACTAAATAAGTATTCACATGTTATTTAAAAATATTTTTTCTCTCTTGGGTAGTTCTATCCTGTATTACCAGATGAATGTAAACCAGATATTGTGACGGGTTGGAGGAGGTTTCATAGACATTTATTAGGTATTCAGTTACATTTCCTATTTGAAAATATTTTCAGTGTTGTGCTGGATTTCTAGATAGCCAAATAAATAGGTAGTAAACTAAGTAAACTATGTCTGAAAAAAACCAGTCCACAGTAACCTGCAGAATCTAAAGTACTGCAACCTATCAAAAAAACCTACAGAATTCAGACACAAAAGAAAGGAAAATTTTTTGATACTCAGGATCTCACAAAACCAGCGACTTCAAGCCTGCCTGGGGAGAAAATGACCTTAATGACCTTAACATTTCGTAAATGGTATCAGTGGACCCTGCCAGGGAGTCAGTACATTTGTAACACTTTTCCTTAGTCCAATATTGAAATTGAGAGTTACTGTAAAAAACACTGCTGGACTGGTGATTGTGCAGTATTTTGATGGATTTAGATGAGATTTAGATTTAGAGAGAGCAAACTGGGAAAAGATGCCTGAATAATTTAAACTGTGTTTGCTAAGCAGAAAAACATCCCAGCTATAAAGCTGTAAAAGGAAAAAAAAGGTTTGTTTTTTTCCCTCCCTAGAAATATGAGTAGCGTGGGACTGAGGCAAGGAAACAAATTAAACAATTAATTCAATATTCACACAAAGAACAAATTAAAAAATACTCTTTTCATGACACAGAGCAAAATTTCATGACAAATATGCTTTTATCATCTTGAAGTGATTTGAAGTCATAAGATTCATGAAGATGAAGATGAAAGCAATAAAAGCAGTTACCACTAAGACTCTCTGCTCAGAGCAGATGATGTTTTGTGCTGCTCTCCCTCCCAGCTCCTTGTGGCCTTCAGTCAAGGATGGCCAGCCTGGCCTGAGTACCTGCATGGAGAGGTGGGAAGAACAAAAGCCAACTCAGACTGAGGAATTTTGTAGGTTACAGGGTTGTGTCAGCAGCCTAAGCACACAACAACTGTTGTTGCTTGCTGCCCTGGGAACAATTAATCTCTGTCTAGCTTCACACTTCTTCCTCATCACTCTACAAGGCCATTGCTAGCCTGGATTAACAGATCCATCAGCAGTTTCCATGAGGCACATCCTCTTTTCCAGCAGAGGTGAACACATATGCCTGAGCTGGAATTCTAGCAACAGTGGAGGCAGTGGCACAGCAATACAGAGGAGGCTGAAGAACAATAAAATGCTCTTTATTTCACCCCCATGCAGTGCCCCAGGCTCTGATCCACAGCAGTCACCCTTTGCAGCACGGCTCACAAAAGAGCATGCATTTTTGGCCTGTGTACTGTATACTTGCAGTCCCAATTAGATTTTTTTCTCTGACTGCACCCAGATAAAACATCCAAGATGCAAACCACCACCACACCAGAGAAACCTGCCTAACTCAGCAAACGGTATCATAACAATGGACAGAAAAATAAATAAAGTGAATTACTGCATAGCTTCCTTGCACCAAGACTGGGGTAAAAGTGAACCTTACCAGTCTGCCATGGATCCCAGGTTTTCCCTTGGCAAACTGGAAAGAGACTTGCTGGTGCACATGCCATGCCAGGGACATGCAGGCACCCAAGCTCTTCAAAGAAAATTTTATACACAGAAATCAACAGCTTCAAGCACTTGGGACTAGTCCCATTTTGAATATATGCTGCTTGACAATGAGAGCTATGCAACAGCAACAGGAAATTCTGCCTTCATTTCTCTTTCATTAAATAACTTATTTTATCATTATTTCTAGCAAGAAAAAGAAGGCAAGATCAAGTTAAATGACTTCTGAGGTACAGAAGTCATTTTTAGTACAAAAATGTGCACTAAAGTTGGGGTTTTTTTGGCAAAGCATGGAAACGTCCACTGAAAAACAATTGTTTGTCTGTCCAGCACCTTCTGAAGAAGACCCACTTTCCTGCACATGCCAAACCAGCTAAGGCAGTGAGGATCTGATGAACCCTAAAAGAACAGAATGTCTTGTTCATTTACATACAGTAAACACATGTTTCATCCAAACACAATTGTGAAATAGTTTTGAAATCCTTCTTTCATTGCAGTTTGGGGACTGTTGGCTAACAAGGCTCCCAGAAGGTTTTATTGTCTCTTGTTTACATGGGAGGATCAAATTACAAAAAAAATGGTTTGGAAATATAATTTGTGTTTTGTTTCCTGAGTACTTTATTTCTGTTGAACTTGTATTTCTAAGATTAAGCATTGAGCACCTCTAGGATCCTTCCAGCATAAACGTATGCTTTAAAGAAAGACATGTATAAAATCTGGCACACATAATGATAGTCTATCTTTATCACCACAGTCAAGATAAAATTTAGAAGCTGGAAACACAGCTGTCTAGCAGTCATAATTCTGTCTGCATTTATCTGGCACCAGCTTCCCTTACTCTTTATTTTGATTCATTCTCTATTTGATTCTCCAAATATTTTCTTAGATTGAGTACGTGTAGTGCTAATGCCTGACATGCTGAATAATTCTAATTCTGGCCACTTTTGAGAGTAGGTGTGGAGGCTGTGCAAGATTTCACAAAATCAAATCCAAAACACAAAACTGGCACAGATTGTAGAGTCATCATGGCAGTAGCAAAATAAGTTTCCATTAAAAGATGTCTTGGAGAAAAGTCTGTGTACATCAGGGACCAAGTCTCGAAGTTTTCCAGCAATGGATGCTGCAGAGCATTCCAGGAATCAAGGCATGCCCAAAGGAAAACCAAAAGAAACCAAAACAAATCTGGCTAGTAAGCTTTTACTTAAAAACAGAGTTAGTTTTGAAATAGATGTAAGTGTACGAAGCTTGGTGGTCTTTCCTGGATGCCTGGGGGTCAGGCAAATCATCAGGACCTGGTCTGACAGAGGCCAACCCTTGTGTACTTTTCTGGGAGTATTACAGCACAATGAGAGTAAAACTGGGAAGGAGGCAGGAACCAACAACAAACAGCAGGAGATGCAGCAAGGCACAACATTATTCATCTTCAGAAGCAATGCTCTGTAATTCCTGTAATGAGTTTCACTGATGAGCTCAAAGAGTTCTGTTAATGAATTCCTTAACTCACATAAAGTCCTTCTGTCACAGCAGTATTAAATTGATATACAAACAAGTAAACTGAGAAGCTGGGGAAGCCCATTCAAACATGAACAGCCCAATGGGATGAGGGATGCAGCAGCACCTCCCATCCCACAGCAAGGCCTCAGGAATGTGCACACCAGTGCCACCACGAGAAAGACAACTGGGCCAAATGCTCCCCTCTCCCCTTCCATACCTCTCCTGCTCATCTGTTCCCTTCAGGTTCTGCAAAGTTCCAGCTTTTGCTTTTGGTTAGTTGTAAACCAGAGTAGAACAGAGCACCCACAATGCAGTTTAGTGAGAGTGGCAAACCTTTGAGTGTCAATGGTCCCTAAAGTATGTGCATGATTAGGAGAAAATCTACCCCAGTCTAGATCATGGCCACACCAGCAAATTATCATAATCAGCAATCATCCAGAAATCCAAAACTAGAACAATGTCAATGTGGGAAAAGAAATAATTTTATGATTTGCCTTTACTCAGAGCATATGTCATAAAATAGGCACCAAAAATCATTTGTTTCTACTGAAATTTTACTCCTGTGCTTCCTTTTTTGTGAATAAAACATCCATTAATTATTTAGGGAACATCATGAGTCAGAGGAAGCTTGCATGGGACTCTCAGTGAGCAGTACACTACTATTGTTTAAAGTCATCAGCTTGGGAAGGCTATCACCACAATAATAATGATTTCCAATGCCACAAAAAGTAAGATTTAGCCATGACTAGTCCTCTCTATCTACAAAGAATAATTGCAAAAATTGGAATTTTTTATTCTAATAGTAATCAGGAACCAAAAAAGGAATGGAAGCAATAGCACAGTTAGAGTGCATGCATAGTCATTGATGGATTAGATACAAAAATTATTCTGATCATTCAAGACAAGTGGGAGCCAAGCAAATCAAAAAGAAATGGGAATTTTCAACACTTGGTCTGGATGAGCAGGTCCTCACAGAATAATAGCAATTTAAACATCTGTTACTCTCTGCTACAATATCAATCTTGAGAAATCAGTGTCATGATTTTTTTCTGGAATGGACCCTGTGCTGTGACTCAGTATTTGGTTCAAACTGTACTTAATTAATCATTGCTGCAAATGTCAATGGGTTGTAATTCAGACAGAAATAATGAAACTCAAAAGTAATTTTACTTACAGCTCATGATCACCTTTGGAGGTGCTTTCTAGAAGAACTCATTCCAGGAAGTCCTTAAGGGAGCATTGGGGTTAAAGATAGTCTGAGAAATTCTAAAGGGGTTTTTTATTGGCAAGAGGTAGAAAAGGCAAATCAAAGAGGCTCTTTTTGTCATAGAAATACTCTCGGTGCAAAAGCTTCACTCAGAGAAAATAGTGTGGCCATGCACTAATTCCCTGGCAGATCAGATGTGTGGAACTGTCCCTATTGTTAATGAAAGTCCAGTTTCATGACAGTGGCTGCAATTTACTTCTCACAGCCAAGAAGCCACGTGGCCACAGGGACCACTATGGGCAGGTGGAACTCCTGTCTACATACTTTTAAATTATTATTTTACCGCACCTATATTAAACAATCCCAAAATTTCAACCCTGGTTGTAGTCATATTTAACAGATAAAGTTTAGGCCCTGAATTTCAAATTATTTTCAAAGAAAATAAAAACTGGGAGATGGGAGAGGTATAAAAAAACCTCTTTTGCTTTACTTTTTAGGCAGTGTTAACACTGTACAGCCACCTCACCGTGGCCTTTCTGAACCATGGACTCATCCTCATCTGCAATGCAGCAGCTCAGCAGCAATTAATTTCTGTTTTACTGAAAGTCTTTTTTTTTTTTCAGCCTGGCAGGACAAAAATAGAGTCTCATTCTATTTTAGAGGCACAACAGAAAAGGCCACTTGTTGCATATGCCTCAAAAACTGGCTAGTTTTGTCTGACACCATAATATTGTGCAGATCTAGGCATTTTGTCTCCCCTACTGGAATCATTTCAGGTTCACCTTTAGTTGATCTACAACTCTTGGAGCCTCAGCTGTGCAGAAAATTGTAGCATGTGAGCAAAAATATAAAACAAGGCAAAACTACAGAGAATGCCAACCATAATATGAGAGGAAACCTTCAACTTAACTTACTATCTCTGTGGCACATGAGAATACCTCGTCCCTGAAGGGGACGTGATACACACCATGTATATCAAAGCCAAAGACATGTCCCCCAGTAGGTTCTGAAATGAAAGAGGAACCATATCACTGCTGATTGCTCTTGATCACTCCAAAAACATCTCAGCTCAATATTATCACTTTTATTATTTTTATTGTAAGAAAAAGAGAGCACTGAAGAGGGAGCACTATCCCATTGCAATATCCCATTTGGGAAACAGCAGCCCTGTGGGTGCTGGGTGCTCTCGCTCCCTCAAGTCTCAGCCTTTCCAAGTAACCCCTGCCACAAGCTTTCCCAACCCTGTTTTAGATAGATGTGTTCAGTTCCTTGCCTTCCTTTTAAGCTTCTGTTTTGTTTGGTTTAACAGCTGAGCACCCTAACCTAACTCAGGGACAGCTGTGTTTCACAGAACAGCTGGGTGACAAGACCTGCCAGAGCAGATGTGCAGGATTGCTCTGTGCCTGTGCCCTGTGGCAGGCAGGCAGGGCACAGAGGCAGGCTCTGGTCTGGCCTCACAGCCGGCCCATGTCTAGGAGTGGACCAAAACTCTCACACAAAAGAACCCATATTAAGGAGCAATTGTTTTTCTTGGTGGACGATGCTGCTTTTTGTGGGTTTTTGGGTTCAATACCTACTAATAATCTCTTTGGTAATTTGTTAGAATAGCCTTTGAATTCTCTAGTTTTTTATGGTTTGACTTGTTTTTCCTCTTATTCATACTGCCTTTTCTCTTTGACTTTCTGTTTTGCAGTGTTTGTTACGGTATCGCAGGCGTCGCCCAGAAATCAGTGTCTCACTCTGGCATTACGTAACAGTTACACCAGATATTGCTGAGATTTCCCACTGTTTACAATGCAAACTCGGTTTGCTCTTCATGTTTTCCAGTACACAATTGTCAGTTTACAAATGAGAACTGAGTCATTTTTGCCAAGCCATCGTCTTTCCACCCGCTGTATCCTCGTCCCAAGTGACAGGGAGCACACAGCAAGAACAGCCTTACCAGAAAGAGCAGATAATCTGCTGCTGTCAAAGAGGGAAGTTGTTTTAACTTGATGTAAGTGGCTATGAGGTTATTTCAATGCTGCTAATAAGCCTTTTAATTTAGCAGTGTTGATGCAGGGTTATTTTCTTTAACTGGTTGTTTTCCTTTCAGTTTCCAACATTCGTTACTAAGACTTAAATATTTGGCCACAGTAAACTCGCTCTTGTCTGACTTCCCTAAAATGACACTGAATTACACATGTTGTGGCCTCCACCCCAAATCTACAGCCATGCATTTATAAAGGGTGCTTGCAATTAAAGTTTAAAAGTGAAAAAAGTTGGTTTGGTTTTGCCTCCTGTATCCTAACCTGAAGGTGTCACAGAGCAGTTGGGTAGTGATCCTGAGCAAGGCAGAGCTAACTTCTAGGCCAAATCCCATCTCTGCCCTGAAGATTTACCTCTCTTAGTCTGTATTTTGCCAGTCCTGGCATGGTCCTTCTATGTGCATTTGCTTTGGAAAAGGGGCCAGGTGACATACAGGGGAAGAAATGTGGGCTATGCAGAGCATTATTCTCTTGATGTCAGTATTTCCCAGTGTATGCTGTAGAGCCAAGTGGACCTGTTTCTCACATATCACAGCTCTCCCTCTAAAAGTTTTAAGCCATGAGTAATAATTTTCTTATGCAATACTTTTCCAGACCATAGTAGAAGAGTCAGTCCAAAGAACCAGTGTGTGAATCTGCTCTCAGACAGCTCTTCACTCCCCTCCTGTGTGTTTCCAATAGGCACAGAAATGATGCAGCACCAGCACCACTACCCTGCCCTTTGGGTGATGGATGTTAGCAGTCATAAATAATCACTGAGTCCATGAGAACTAAGAGGAGCTCATTCCTTTGCAGTCCCAATAGTGTGTCACACCATGATCCATTGCTGTGTCTCATGAATTGGCCTTTTCTCTTTTTGTTCCTCCACATCACCAGCCATTAGCATTTCCCTGCAATAGATTTTATAACCAGGTTAGGTGACTATTCTTCACAGAACTGCTTTCAGACTTTCCAAGGCACAGTGGAGGAGGAAGGTTGTTACACAGAGAGCTTCTCTATTGCTGTGATGCCTTCTGGGCTGCAGTGAACCAAAATGTTTTCATTTTAAAAGCTCGGCTTTGAAAAAGTGATTTCACCTTCTAAGTTGCTAATGAAATAACTACATTCATGCCAAACTGAGACTGGTACTGCACACTAAAAACAGACAAGGAACAGCTGTGTTTGACATTATGGCTTCCACTTATGAAAGTGTTTCCTTCTCAGCTCCCAGATCTTTGCACGAATAAGCAAAGCTGCAATTGCACAGCCTTGAGACCCCCAGCATCCTTGTCTGTTATGCATTTTTCTCAGGGTTTGCCCTGAGGCTGCATGGAGGAAAAGTAAATAAGTGACAGATAGAAATAGATGTCTTAATTGATACTGTTCTTTAAGCTGATGACCACATGTTTGAAGTTAAATGTGACCAGGCACACTAACATTCACTCCACCTGAGTGCTTTTGGTTAAGGGTTTGCTTTGTTTTCTTTACTTTCTAAGAACACTTGGATGACTTCATAGGATCTTACCAGGAAANGGACAACCCGAGCAGCCCCAGGGGCCGTAAAAAAAAAAAAAAAAATATATATATATATATATATAATCACAAGTAAATAAACAGCTCCAGTTTATACCTGCACAATGATAACTGTATTAATGAAATTGTTCCTTTTCCTACTGTGCTAAAAGACCATCCAGCATCATCCTTATCAATTTCCGTGTTGTACAAAACTACCATAGAGAGGAAAAATTAATTTCTCTGAGTATTTTGCCATTAAAAGCAACCAAATGGGGCTTTAGGTCATAGCACTGTTTTATCTGGGTGACTCATTTCCATCTTCCTGACACACTCTTCACTCTATCCTCTGTTGTACCTGAGCAGAAATGTTAAGGGGCCTTTGAAAAAGGCCTTTAACATTTTCTAACCTATTTTCCCTGCTCCTCACCTCATTACAGTCCATTTTATTCAGCTTCAAATTATTTCTTCTCATACATACTCAGAACATCCTGTAAACTTTTGGTTTCTGGGCTCATCAGGGACACACATGGCTGAAATGCAGTCATTTGACACTGCCCTGACCACTGACATCCAATAGGCAGCCATACCCTGCTGCATGCAACCTTTGGAAGACGAGTAAATTGCATTGCCTAATCTTTTCTCATGATCCATGTTGCAATTTTCTTAGTGGCACAGCCTCCCCTCCAGCAGCACCACCTCAGTAGCAATCCACTTTGCACTGTCCCCAAATTGCAGCCAGAGCAAAATTTGATTATCGCCTGAGGTAGTTCACTGGGCAATGAAAATTGTGCCTGTCCTGAGCACTTCTGCCTCAGTGTCAGCAGTGTGTTAAAAATATTCACCTTTATGGCTTCATCTAAGGCCAGATGGCTTGTACTGAGATGTGGTCACAGTGTTTGCACACGGTCCACAGGATTTCAGTTGACATGATGCCAGCCCTTCCCTGCTCTCAGGGAGTGTCACCCCCCTATTTGCAGAAGCCAGAAGAAAGGCCCTGCCCTGGTACCCAGCTGTGTCACAAACAGCTGCTATACAGGGCTGGAGGAGGCAACAGAAATTGTTTTCATGTTTCATGTACTGTGTTCAAGCTGTTTGCTGTATGGAAGTGGCAAGCCAGCATTGGGCAGTCTCTTTAGGAATACTCAGGAACCTGACTACACTTGGATTAGAGGGTGGCTTGGGTTATGTGACACTCATGTGACACTCATGTTATGTGATAGACTCGCTGCAGTCTATCACCCATAACTGAGTCTGTGATCTCATAGCAAATGACTTTCAACTGAGTCTTCTCCTTAACACTTATGAAATCATCCACTGACTGTAACCAGTGTTGCCTGAAGATGAAGTAGTTCAGTCTAACAGAGGCAAGAAAAAATATACTGCTCTTTTGGCAATGGGTTATTCATCCCTTTACCTGCTTTCTGTAGGTACAATGGTGATCTGCAGAGCAGGGAGTGGTAACCCCATGTTAGGCAGAAAAGACAGGAAATATAACCCATGGTTTCCTTAGAAAAAACCCACTGGGAGCTGCACATCAAAGTTGGCTGTCTATTCAGGCTTGCAGGCAGAGCCCACCCCCAGACTGTTCACTGCTTTGAGCCCATGTGGAGCAAATGTTTGATGTGTACAAAATGGAAGCCCTTTTCTGAGTTCTGAACTTGATCTGTGAGTCTGCAGTTAAGTATCTTTCTTTTACAGACAAAGGAAAATTTTCCCAAAGTTTGCTGGATTTTCTTCATAGTAAAGTGCTTTTCATTTAAGATGTCTTTGTGTGTTGACAACCTTGTCTGAAGGTTATTTCATTGTATTCTCCTTGATCAAATGCTATTCACAATACAGTGGATGTCATGACCCAGTAATCCCATTTAATGAAATTCAATGTCTCCTGACTAGCTAGCAAAAGGAGGTCCTACTCAAATAATTATCAGACCATAGCATTGAACTTGTGACTAATATCAAATCAGAAATGGTTTTTCCTTTCCCCCTTCTTCTCACCTTGAGCGAATTTGGATTTAATAGATCTAGATATCATCAAAGTCCTGAAAATCTGCACACACACTATAATAAAGGCAAAAAATAATTTCTGATGGGTACATTAATTCACCTCATAAGGCATCCTGTTAATTCCCTTGTCTCTTGAACTATCTAAAGCTGATGATGTTGCACATTTGTCTCCCTAAATTAATTCTTATCAAAATCCACTCTTTCATTTACTCAAGCACAACAAGCTTGTTGCTCACAACACAGTTTGTCTTTGATATCAGAAACATGAAAATAATGTGAAAGAAAGAGGCTCTAGGTCCATAAACAGCATGAATGTTTGGAATGTTATCTCCTACTTCCAAGGGAATTACTTCAGCTTGTGGATTTGTCCAAGAGCTTGGGTGCTGAAACTCCTTACTGTGGCTTGTGCAGGACTAATCTGACTATACTGAGAGAAGTGGAGCAGCATCTGTGGAAGAATGGGTACCACAAGATTACCTGTAAGGAAACACTTTCCTCTTGAAGCTGCTGCACTTTTCTGAATATTAAATACTTATGGGGCTGTGTTGAAGAATACAGTGATACACGAGCTGGTAGGACCTCTGCAAGGTGAGAGAAGGGGGAAACTCCCTGATCAGCAGGATACTCTCTGGACTTCAGCAATAACATGTCCAGTCTACAGGAGAAATTATGATGCCCAGACATCATCTTTTTTGACGGGAATTTAAGCATTCCAACAGGTGTAGGAGTTTTTATGTGAGTTTCATTCTTACCCAGTTAAGATCTGATGTGGGTGAACTGCCTAAGGAGCAGAGGGGATGATCAACTCTTTACCATCACTACAGCAAGGAAGCCAAGAGGTTGCTCCTGTTGCAGCCTCTGAAATGAGCAAAGGCTGCTGACTTTCCTGTCAACAAAGGCTTCAAGCATTTCTGGACAGGGAAGATTAGAAATGATGACAGTACAACGTGTAATTTAATGCAGCCTGCCCTAAATGCCCAAACAGTCAAAAGAAAAGGCATCTTGCACTTCCCTTTCTCAAGGATCATATACAGCTGCTGTGTGTTTCCAGACAGCTGCAACATTTGTCTGAGGAAGATGCAGGAATCTGTTTAGTGTCTGCATATTTGTCTGAGGAGTGCTTAACAAACCATGGGGGTGATCAGCACTTTAAAAATGTACCTTGCTGTGGGCCAATTCCTCCATGTCACACACTGCAGAGACCTCAAACCTACATCCAGTTTGATTTAAACCTAAATATGCATTAAGGATAACATATACAAATATCCAGCAATACCCAGAAATACACTCACCACTGTGGTAAAAGGTGGTAAAGCAATAAGGTTACCATGGGTTTCAATGTACAAAATAAAACATTCTTTCAAAAGTTAAATAAATCTAAATGAAAGATAATTGAATGCTTAAATGAAGACTTCCAACCACTTGTTGTTTTACCCTTTGGGTTATGCAACTGACATCTATATTTTACAACTTTAAAAAACCTTATAATGTTATGGTAGTACATAAATGTAGATAAAGAAATAATTGTCTACATAATGTAGATAAAGAAATTATTGTCCATGTATATTGCAAACCCCCAAAACAGTTAAAACTAAAGCAAGTAATTAAGATATATGATAGACACATCCAAAACAAAACAAAAATAAGGTTATCAATAGAAATTAAGAGTTAGTAATGGTCTGATACAAGTTCCAAACCACTTAATTAGAAAGTTACTCTGTAGATTTATTTTCAGCATCCTTTGTTCAGCATCATCAGAAAATTAATGGACATTTGCCATTCCCCCTTGTCCTGTCACTACCTGCTCCTGTAAAGAGTCTCTCTCCATCTTTCTGGTCAGCTCCCTTTATGTACTGGAAGGCCATAATCAGATCACCCCAAAGCTTTCTCTTCTCCAGGCTGAACAATCCCAATTCTCTCAGCCTCTCCTGTTAGGAGGACTGCTAACTTCTCCTAACTCTCTAATCCCTCTAATCAACTTGGTGGCCTTCTCTGGACTTGCTCCAACAGGTCAATATCAGTTCAGCATGGCTGAATTGTGGTTCTTGTTGTTGTTGGCCTGGGGAGGAAGGGGCAGGACAAACTGACTGGTGTGGAAACCACGGGACTCAGCCAGGACCAGCCCACTCCTTCCAGCTCAGTCCCAAGTCCTGGCACTGAGCTGAGGGAGCTGTGCAGCACACGGGACCCCGTGGCACAATCCCTGGACATCCATCACCACCACTGAAGGGTGTGCTGAGGGCTCTCAGCTGGGTGGGAGGCAGGGAAAAGCCAGGAGTGAGCCTTTGTCCAGGCCAGCAAATTGTTTCTTGAGCAGCTCTAACTGGAGCCAACCCCACAGATAGAGGAAAGCATCCCAACTATCCCAGCTGGCAAACATTATTTTTTTCCTTTTGAGGAAAAGTAAAATACCGTCAATTAAAGCATATTTAAAATATCATTCAACATTTGTTTGGGTTCATTGTTATAGCAGCAGTGTGTGGCTGATGGATCCCTGGAGTAAATGAGTTGTTGCTGCTGTAGAAACGTATTTCTGCCCGGCCATGACTTCCTGCTCTCTTGAGTGTGCTGACAGATCTAATCAGATATTTAATTGTGTTCTTTCAAAAGTGAACAGGAAAGGCATTCAATGACCAGTGAAGATATTTCCAAAGGAAAACACTCACTTTCTCCTGAAAAAAATATAAAGGATTAGCTCTCCTTGGAACTATGTTATTGAGAATGAATGGCTGTAAATGTGGATTGCAGATGATTTACTCTATATCCCAGGATTTGGGGGATGAGTCATATTACTGTACCAGACAATGGCTGGACAAATTAAAAAAAAATCTGCTTCTATTGGGAGAAAGAAATATGTAGTGTAAAAAAATTAGTTTTCTCCAGCACAATGATAAAAATAAATACATATTCAGACGAATTGTAGGACTCCATTTATTTATAGCAAAAAAAAAAAGAAAAAAAGAAAAAAAGAAAATGCTTTCATATCTAGATTTTTCATACTTGTTTATGTAGCAACCACACCACATATACACATTATGATTGCATTTTATTTGTCTGTATGCACGTATAAAAACAGTACAATTTTGAAAACTTATGTATTGTCTGGCATGTCCTCAAGCCCTGCATCACTTCTGGACAGAAAGGTGGCAAACCCCAGAAATCTGCTTACTTTGGATCTGGCCTTTGACACCCTTTGATGGATAACAGATAAGAGTGTCATTTTTAAGAGGCCTTCAGCCAAGATAAAAACCTGTAAATTATCTGCCATATTTCTTTGCTACATCAGAGAATATAACAGACAGACTTTGGCTGGAAAAAAAAAATGACCCCCTTGGCATGTGCTGATATCAAGGAATATTAAGTATTTTCTTCCAGCTCACTGAGCCTTCCCAGATTTAAGGCAGACCAGGGTAGCTGTCCACAGCAAGGTAATGTGTAGTACAGCCCTTTCCAGAAGAAGTCAGGGAGATAGCCAGCCTGAGGAAAAATGCTGAGCTAAATTCAACACAATATTACTGTTCATTTCTCTGACCACTGAAACAGACTTGGAAAGGAAAGTGAATACAAGCTCTACAGTGTGTAAAGTGTACGTTAAATAAGGAGTTGAGTCAAGTCTATTTATTAGAAAGTACAGCAAATTCTGAGTAATACTATGTATCCTAAAACTAGTCTGAGCTGTAGGAATGCCAGATCAGGCAGTCACTAAAATCAAAACCTGGGACCTGTGTTTCAAAACGTGAAAGTCTGAAGGAAAAAAGGGATTGGGATGCTTATAAAAGTGGGGTCCTTAGTATGCAACTACTTGAATTATTCTTCCCCGGTGTGAAAATTGCCATGTCGTTAGTAGTAATATAGATTTGTGAACAACTCAGGGTAAAGAAAAGCAATGCAGAATCATACTCCATCTTTCACCAGACTGCTTCAGCTCTTTTACTACTTCTAGAAGAACTAGAAGTCCATCATAATATCCAGTAAGACTTTAAAAATGTACAGTAATTAGTTTTCAGAAATAAATTAGCTAACAGTGAATGAATCACATTTTTTTCCTGCACACACCAGGCTGATCAATCCTCAGAGATACTGGAACCTCAAAAAGTCACAACTGAAGGGAGTGTTATAGCCTTGCCAGCCCTGTACGACTGTCAGGTCCTGGCTTTCATCCCTTCTTGCTGTCTCCAAAGAGGTGCACTCCCCCTGGCATGATACTTGTCTTGCTTTTTCAGGAGTGATGTGGAAGTAGAGCAGAGTTGTGCATGGCTGAACTGAGCTTCCAGCTCCCTTTGAAGTCAAGGGAACGACAGACTGTGTATGTTAGAGTATTTCTTTTATTGCATTTCCCAAACCAGTGCTGCTTGTGAGCTTGCCAACGCTAAGCAGTTGTTAGTTTGCTGTACAGGAGGGCAGCAGCTGCTGGGCACATGCCAGTTCTTTTCAATACCCACAGCACTGCCACCAGAAGCCACCATAAACACAGCGGAGCTAAGGAGGAAAATGCCACAAGCTCATCTATACATTTATATCCTGTGCTGCTGTGGGCAGGCTGCAATAACCACATACTCAGCCCTTCAGAACAGGGCTGACAAGAAAGCAACCCCAAACATAGCCAGGAGCAGGACAGGGGTAAATTTCCAAGTGAATGTCCCCCTTTGGGCTTTGCTGCCCGTTTTCTACCTCTCACATAACATTACTGTTGCTTCGAAATCCTCTGTGTTGTTACAGCTGAAGCAGTAACCAGCAGTTCACTTGTTAATGTCACAATTTGGGCCAGCACTGGAAGCACCAGCTGGTTTGCTCCTGACAGGCTGTAAAGAAAGGGCTCTGGGCTAGGAGCACACAGCTTTGCTTTGGAGAGCAGCGAGGATTGCCTTTTGATGTGTAACTACTTCCATCACAAAGTACACAGCCTCCAGTGTCAAAGCTGCAGCCATGACCATGGAAGCAAAACCATAGGATGGGCATAGGACTTCTGCAACATAACTGAAAGTGTTGAAGTCATCACCCCCTATAATCACGGGCCCTATTGGCCAGTGGTTGCAGAGTTATGCATTTGCTATTTACCTTGACAGATATTGGGGCAATAAATACTGAGTTATGAAATGAGAGTCTGCAAGATCTGTAGAAAGTAGTTGTATACTTTCATTGTCCTTCCTTCATTAACTTAGTAATGAAGTCATGAAAGGGTTACCTCAACCCCACTCCCATTTTATCCCATCTTGCAAAACAAAGTAAAGTGGATGGGAGATCTCATGCCACAGACATTTCCTGCTCCTTGCACCACTGCCGCCAGAAATCCCTCTCAACACAACACCCACCACCATTTTTCAGTATGAAGTGCTCCAGTCCTTCTGTCTAAAGCAAATCCTTCAAACCCCTGGAAACCGAAGGAATTTAGCAATGTCTTCCTGCAAGCAGGCCAGACAGAGCCAGTGCTGAGGGCTGAGGGGCAGGGCCAGCCTCAAAGCCTCCAGTTTTTAAATGTACCCAAAAGACCTTTCCACCAGCATGTGTTACTGAACAGCAGCAAAGAGCTGTTTGCAGTCCCAGGGGCTCCTTCACACTCCAAGAACTTGCCACAGGAAATCCCTGCCCATGGTGACAACCTGAGAACTGCCAGGGGGACACCAGAGCCTCTACAAGCTACTGGCATGGCCAGATGTTTCTAAGACAACCCTTGTCTCTGGGGAGCAAAATCTGCCTGCTGCAGCCTGCAGAAATTCTTCCTTCTCGTGGTAGGAAACAGCCAAGACCACAGAGTCTCCATTTGGATAAACACTGGAAGAAATGCACTTAAAGGCAGCTCTGAAAAGTCACCCCCAAGTATTTCAATGGCAACTTTTTTCCTGGAGTACTGGCAGTGGCTGTTGTACCAGCACAGCTGCACTCAGAAACCCGGCCTTTCAGGTTTTGCTAAACACAAAACTTAAAAGCCTGAACACTGCTGGGGCAGGGAGAGGGGCCAAGAGAGATTTCTGAAAGCATTTATGTGCTTGAACTTAAAGCTAGGAAAATGCTACTCATTTGAGACATGCAATTCTTGGGAAAATCCAGACTTAGTTATCTCGCTTCTTCAAAGTTTGAAGATGTTATTCTGACTATTTGGGGATTTTTTTTAGAAATAAGGTCACATCTTCTATAAGAATTTAAGTTATCTGTGTGCCTAATTTGTTTTGATTATCTGTGTTATGCCATGAAAAATGGATTACACATTCAAAACTCTCCAGAGAGGCTACAGAGTTTTATAAAGGTACAACTGATACGATGCTGCAAAGGCCAGCTGGTTTCCACAATAAAAGATGATCTGAGATGAAAAAAATATTAGTTTTTCTGAGCTCATGCTTATTTTGAAATAATTATTAAAAGGCAGCTCCAACAGTGTGTTAGAAAAGTGGACAGATGAGTACCAAAGACATTTTCCTGTCTTTATGAAGGCTTGTTAATAAAAGAAAAATTTTAAACAGTGAAATATACTACAACCTAAATAATATTCCCCCCCCACCCAAAAAAAAAAAGTTTCAAACATGCAGACACTTACAGGTGAGTTTGCCTTTATATGTGGATGTCATGATGGCACAAAGGAAATGCTACACAGAGTAGGTGACCCATAGGTTAAGTAGGCCATTACTTGAGGGGGATTAAAAATTGAGATGGAATTGAAGAAGAAATAGGAAATAAGAAGGGCAATAGGTAGTAGAAATGCCATAAGTGAGGGTAGCAAAGCAATAAGAACAGACCATTGACACCCTGTGCACTGTTGACAGCAGCAGGGACAGAGGACTGAAGTCCTTGCCTGGGGCATAAATGGTCCATGTCTGTCATGCAGAACTCAAGTGGTGGGAGTGAGGAGTTGGGCCAATAAGAATTACAGTGAAGTTCAGGAGAACAAAGGGCCTTTGGACAGGTGGGGCACAAGGGTCCATCCGTGGTGTGTGTCCATCCATGGCTGCACCCCCTTCCTCCAGCCCCCATCAGGAGGGTGAGTGGGCGCTGTGTGTCCCCAACCACAGCCCCAGGTTGCACAGACACAGCTGCTCACCCAGACAACATCCTCATCTCCTTCCTAGAAGGGCAGTGAAAGCCCTCAGAGGTCACTAACCCAGGAGACAGAAGGTAAATATTCGTTTGCATCCCATCCCCCAGCATTTTCATCCCATTCTAGCTAATTTCCAGCCATGTATGTCCAACTAATTAAGAGAAAACAAGACCTGATTTGAATTCCCAAGCTGAGACTGTAGCCTTGTCATATTTCTTCTGCTGTTGGTAATTTCTGTTTTCTTTTGGGTTGTTTTATTCCTTTATCTGGTTTGAGCTGTCTGCAGGAGGGGAAACAAGTGCACTTGGATAGTATGTCTGGGGTATTGCCTCTAATAGTCTGGATTCAAGTCCCTTTGTTTACTCTAAAAGGCACCTGGTCTTGTTAAAAAGGCTAACACATGCTGCAGATAAAATCCTAACTAAAGACCTTAACTCTTTGAAAGTTTATCTCCTGTGGTTTTGAATTCACTGTGAGGTGTCTGAGGTGTGCTGTAAGTGATGGATTCAGGTTGTAATCTCAGCAGGGGAGGCAGCTGAGCTTTTTTCTGTATGTAAATTGCTGACAAAGTTAATGGCCATCAGCAAGGAACAAATAATCTTATTCATAATGCCAGTGCCAGTTTCCTGTCTTTATTACAATCCATTCTTAGAAAGGAGTTGCAAATAGAATAAAACAGCCTCTTCTCACACTCCATTTATGTAGAAACGTTCCTCTTGAAGGCTTTACTCCAATTAAAAGCTTTTTTTTCTGTTTGCAGAGAAAAGATGTTCTACCTAGGGATCTATGTACATTATCAGACTTGCATATTTGCATGTCTTTGTTCTTAACTTTAAGAAAAATTTGATTTAAGAAAAAATTTTTCCAAAGTTACTCCATTTGAATATGAATTTTAGTCACTAGAAATATAATTTTTACATAGAGGTGAACTCCAAAAAGACTTGCCATGTGGTCACACACACAGCTGGACAGATTTTTATCTCACAGCACTCACCCTGCTCACTAGCTGGGAATGCCCAAATCCCTGCCCATCACTAACACTCCCCAGCTTGTGTCACTGATCTGTTGTTATACAAAGGCTCACTGTCTTTCTTCATGCTCCATCAAACTTGAAGGTACCACACTGATACTACTGGAAACATAACACCGTGCCCTAGTCCTGCTCACTTAGAGAAGGTTGCTCTCTGGGAGAGAGACTATTGGCATTGGGATTATGCAACTAAATAAACCCATTTGTTCTCATTAAGTTGGTAGTATTAACAGTAAACAATAGTCTCCAAAAAAAATTTCATGTCTAGAATTTGATACATTTTACTGTATTTTCTATGCAATGTTCACAAATATTGCATGTTTCAGATAATTAATAGTGACTTGCTGAGAAATGGATTGAAAAGGTTATGTTTTATGGCAACAGGATGAGCTGCAGTGAGTGATCTGATTTCTCTGTGTGCATTTCAGCACTACAGTGGCAGCTGAAGGATAGAGTAAATTCTTAGGTGGCTGTTTTGGTACCAGCAGCAAGGCAAAATTTATTGCCTGCTGTCATCCATTAAGCCATGCACATTTAAATAATAGAAAGTACCTGAAGATGATTAGCAGAGTAAATTACCTAAAGTAACGTAGTTAAAATAGATCTGCAGTAGCTCTACAGCATGTCAGTGTCACTGAGGAGAGTGTTGTGAAAAGGAGTGGAGTTAATGAAATGCCACTTCACTGTCAAGTGCTGAAGCACCACAAGAGGAAGACTTGTCAGCACAAATTGTGGTGGAGGTGAATGGGGAAACAGATGGAATGGCATGGGCAAACAGGACCTAACTCTGGCTGTGCCCTGTGCCACCAGGTAAGATCAGATGCCACTGCAGCTTTTCATGGTGGCCTTCAGCACATTTGAGCAAGGCACCTTAGGTGACTCTCAGAGCCCTATTTAGCACCAGTGGTGGCCAGAAAATAGGGCTAAGCATGGGAAAAGAGTCTACAGTGGGCTTCCCTCTCCCTGGCAGAGTTTTTGGCCAGGATTTCTGGCCATGTGCAAGTTTGGCAGTATCACTTTTTTTATACTATTTGCATTGGCTACTTTGTGAAATAAAGTCCATGGAATCATGTTTCTGGGTTTATGTTGTCAGCAAAATGCTGGATAATGACTCAAACTTTTCCCTGTGTAACAATCTCAGGCTCTTCCAACCCAGCAGACTGACTTCTGCTCAAAGCTGACTTGCTTGTCTGGCAGGTAGCAGAAAACTCCCAGTGTGATAAAGAATGATTTCTATGCTACCCCCAAGAGGGGCTTTCTGAGACTAGGGAAAACAACACCACCAGACCTCTGAAGGTGCTGGACCATGTTATCATAGATCCCAGAAAGGGTTCAAAAATCCCACAAGCGATCTCCCTGTTTAAGCATCTAAAAATATTTCAACAGCCTGTCCTCTACTCTTCCAGAATGAAACTCCATCAACTAATTTTTGGGTACACACTTAGGAAATGTGCGCAACAGCCCATCAGGGAGCTGACACAACCTTGTTTTTAGCATGAGAAAATTATTTATATTAACCCAGAGTGGCGCATCACCAGCAAGGAGAAGGATGAGTTCTGCAGGCTGGGAAAGAACTTTTCCTGAGCTGAGCTTCAGCAGATCATTCATTCTACAGATCATTTAAACATTAAATTATCACAGACTGTAACACTGGCTGTGCTACGTAGCCACATTCCTCAGAAGGGTATCGTTGAAAGACATAAAATTGCATAATTGTGTGCTTACTGTTCTAGCTGCCACATTGACAAGCATTATTTTATCTCCAAAGAAAAGGCCAAAGAGAGAAATGTTCATAAATGACCCCATCAAATCAGGTAATGAGCAGCAGGAGACAAAGCAAAGTGTCTATTTTATGTACAGTAATGGAGGAAAAGCCAGAATTCCCATGACCAGCCAAATGCCACTGATGATGAATGCAGGTAACTCTGGGACACAGGTTAAAAGGGCATTCCAAGATAATGAATGTAGTGTTTCAGTTCTGCCTTATATCATTTTTCTTCACCTTTCAGTCTTTTTTACTTTTTTAAAAAAATTACTTTGTTTTTCTTGAGCCTTTCTGCTCTTTCTATGCCATGAGGACTGCTGAGAGTGCAAAAAGTGTCCACCTTGAAAAACTCACATTATTTCAATAAATTATGTACGTATATTCTGTATAGGGTCTGGGGACTTCCTGTTCCCTGCAAATAGCATTTCCTGCTTTATTCCTGCAAAGCTTTACTATGCCTAGAAGCAGGAATGCTTTTGTTGTACAAGAGCAAAGCCACTCTTTGAGAAGCTGTTTGGAAACAACAATATTAAACTGCAAACCAAACAACGTGCCGCCTTCTTATGTTTAAAGAGAGCTTCATTTTTCTTACCTTGCCAAGCCTGGAAAAATGCTTTCAAAATTAAATGTCATTCCTGAGGTCTAGAGACATTCAGGTTGGGTTAGAGCCAGAGCTAATTGAATCAAAATTTAAAATATTTATTGAGTTGTAGAATTAGAAGTAGAAATATACAATTTCTTCCAAAATCATCAAAAGTCTTTCCAAAGAGACCATCAGACTGTAGCAGTTAGAGGCAGAATATGTCCAGAGCGTATTTAAACAAAAAGCAGAAAAAGCCATAGAGGGAAAAAAAAAAAAAAAAATCAAAGCTTTCCTTGCAATAGACTTTGTTTGATTAAATGAACAGCATGGTTATTTTGGCTTTAACAGACTATAACGTTGAGATCTGAGGGGTTTAAATATTAATGCAGGCTTTCCACTGCAACACTACAGAGTTTTTCACACCTTTGAGAAGTATTTTCAGGGAGATGGCAAAGTGGCCCCAAATTCAAACATTTTTGTTACCTCACCTACTCTGTTAGCAAGTGCAAATATGTAATCACAGAATGGTTTGGTTAGAAGGGACCTTGAAGACCAGATAGTTCCATGTCCTCCTTCCACTACATCAGGTTGCTCAGAGTCCCTCCAGCCTGGCCTTGAACATTCTCAGGGATGGGGCAGCCACAGCTTCTCTGAGCAACCTGTTCCACCACCCTCACAGTAAAGAATTATTTCCTAATCTCTAATCTAAACTGACTCTTTTCAGTTGAAAGCTGTTGCAGCAGCCCTCTTGTTAGAGAGTAGAAATGAGCCAAGACACAGACTTCTTGTTTATCACAGCATGAAATGGTCCTGGTTTGTTCCTCTTTACAGCTCTGCCATCCTTACTCCAACCATTCCCTGCCTCTGGCTGCAGCAGCTCCTGCTGTGGGTTGTCCCTGCAGCCTCTGACTGCTGGTTATTTCCTGCTGAACTCTG
>VYXD01016610.1:1653169-1724323 GCA_013397195.1 Hylia prasina
CTGAACTCTGCTTGCAGGGATCAGTTTGCAGACTCTGACTGCAGCTTTTCCCCAGACAGACTGTGGCTGCAGGTTCCAACACCAGGCTCTAACTGTAGACCCAGACTGACCTCAGCAGTGAGGTGACCTCACAGCTGTGATTCTCTCTCCCCAGGATCCTTCTTCTTCATGACTCTCCAAGTCATGATCCTCACCAGCTCACCCACTCCCTTTTATCATCTTTATCTTTATTGGATACAGCTCTGACTCATTGGGGTGAGGTTGAATTGGGTAAACAACACAGCTGTTACTTATCAGGGACCATGTCACCTGTATTCCCTTCTCCTACAGAAAGCTATTTCCCCTTGTTCTATCCCAATGTGATCAGCACTTGCATGGCCTTCTCCATGCTTTGCTGACGAGGTGGGAGCACAATCCAGAGAACAATGTTCCATTCCTGTCTCTGCTGTGGGATGGGGTCAGGACTGTGGTGCTGAGTGTGCATCTCTCCAGACAGGAGAGGAACGAGTCAGCACCTTCCTCTGTGGAGAAAGAGAGTGAACAGCAGCAGGAAATAAAACATGGAGGGGAGAAGCAACTGAGAACACTCATCTTTGCTCATGTCTTTTCACTGCACTGTGAGCAAAAGCCTTGCTCCAAGAGAAGGCAAAGCTCACCAATGAGATGCAAAACCACTGATGTATTCTGAAAGCAAAACTATTTCTAAAATCATCTGGAGTCCTGCAGAGGACACTGTTAGCACTGGCACATGGCATGGTGGCTCTGTGGGGGCTGCTGCCAGACAAGGGACTGGCATCCCAGAGTTCCCTCCACCAGCTCCAAGGGGTTCCTTGGCTATAAACACGTTTGGAGGCTTTCATCTCATATCTGTCCCTGCTTGAGCTGAAATGATTTTACAAGTTTTAAAAGCCTCTGTATAATCTTTATCCACAAAAGAGGCTAAAAACTTCCTCAAGTCCAGCAAACTCATCTATTATTCCCCTTATTACTTTGCAGCAGTCAGCTGGAGGCCCTGCCCCAGCTCTGCTGCCAGGCTGCTCAGTGCCCTCAGTACCACACAGCTTCTTGACACTACCCTGCACAGCAACAGAAATCCTTGGGCTCTGCTTGAAAGACATAAATGTAGAGAGAAAAGAGACATTATTGAACACCATGGGAGTGCAGGAGTTTTAACTCTCTGTTCTCACACCCCACATCTCCCAGGCTGTCCTGATTCTGTGGCAGCACTTGAGGAAGAACAGTTTTTAGCAGCTGCAAAGCATCAGCAGATATGGAGCTGCCAGGGCTCTTTCCCCTTTCTGTTTTATGGAGGGATACATAGCTGTGCAGTGAGAAAGCAGGACATTCATCCAGCTACTTTTGTGGAAGAATGAAGACAGCTCTCAGACAAGCACTGTAACATCCAAATATTAGCAACCACCACTTAACCACTACTCAGGCATGTCTCAGGAAATACTGGTTTAATAGTGATAGTTTAAAAAAAAAAAAAGCTGAGGGTCTTCCTGTCACAGAAACAACATTTATTCAGAAGCACACAGCATCCAGAAAAGTGCACTGGAACACACAAGGGGGCTCCCCAGTGCTGCTGGCTGCTGGAGGGTGCTCAGGCTCTGCTGAGTTACATATAACACATAAAATTGATCAGGTTCAAGGCTGTGCTCCAAAGCCCCAGGTGAGATCGAGAGCCAGTACACCAGACATAATACAAGCCAAGGGGTAGGTGCAGTGGAAGCATCACTGTCCTTGGCCAGCCCCCAAGGAACCATGACAGGAAGAAGGGGATGGCAAATTCTATTTTCCTATGTGGAAAATCAAAGCAGTTACTGCAGCTTACAGGGCAGAAATCTGTGAAAGAGCTCAGAATTGCCACCCCACCTCTGAACTCTCCATCCTGATTGTGAAGCAGGTCCGACTGTCACACAAGCACACAGGGACAGAAACCACTGCTCTCATTAAGTGCTGCCAATTGATTTGCTTCAACACTTCATTTATTTTCAGAAACTGAATTTCCTAGGAAGAAATTAGCTGGTGAATAGAGAGAAAGGATGATGTTCCCTCCAATACCTTCTGGAATCAAGAACACGTTCTTTTTTATTTTCCTTTTTTTTTCTTTTTTTCTTTTTTTTTTTTAATTACTGTGTCATTGTAGCTCCTGGAAGACTTACAGCTAAATGTTCAAAAATCAAGAGCTGATCCTTAGACCAGACTCAAATATCTTGTTTGTGCACAACTGTGAATTACATTGGCCAAGTTCCCTCTTTCTGATATAATTCAGCTTAGAATTACTCACACTTTATAGCAACAGGAATGAGAGGAGATTCAGGTTCAATGCTTCATTTTCCATCCACATCAGAAGTTAACTACCAGCTTTATTCCTGGATCCTGCTGAAAGAGCTGATGATGGTGGGACACAGACAAAGGCGCCTTGACATGCAAAGAGTTGGGTATGTTGTTGCTAAACAAATATGCCCATGTTAACTTCAGCCTCATTAAAAATACAAGACAAACATTCATCCTGAGATCCCAGACAGGCAATTGGTAATAAAGGATGTGTTCTAAGCATCAAAAAACACACAAAACACTCCAAAACAAACAGGAAAAAACCCCACTGTAAACCCTTGGTAGGTAAACACTCAAAATTATAAACCCTAAAAAAGAAAACATCTTTTCTGCATCCTGTGTAGCATGTCTTGAATCTTGGATAAAAAGATTTAACATTCTTTTCACTCTATCCACTTTTAATAGGAAAACCCAGGTGCAGATATGGGCTTGATTCCAGTGCCAAGATCCCTGCTCTCTTCAATAAAGAGTTTAATGTAACTTAATTTAGAGATGCAAAGAGCCCTAAGATTCCAGCAGTTCAGATTCAGAATCCTAATTAATTTTCTGTTGGTCTGTTGTCACAGAGATTCCCTCAGTTGTGCTTGTGCTAATATTGTTTAAAAAATATTAAATCTAATAAACTGTGGATAACTGTGGTTAAATCAGTTTCAATTCTTGGTGAAATAATGAATATTTATACAAGAAATAGAATATAACTAACCAAAATGATGCTGTTATCTCCTTCCTCCCCTCACTTCATCCCTGCCCATGAGATTGGTCTATCATTAATAAAGGAATAACCATAAATGTATGGAAACACCACCAGCTGAGTCTGTCTCAGCATACACTGGTGTTTAGGAACAGAAAGCAGAAGCAGATGTTCTCACCCTGCCAGCAAATCCACAGGGAGACATGACAAAGGGACCTTTCCACCACAGGACGGTAAAAAATTTTGGGTGGCTTATGAAGAGGAGCAGTTGATTTGAATTTCATAGAATCACAGAATGGCCTGGGTTGGAAGGGACCTTAGAAATTATCTAGTTTCAAACCCCCTGCCATGGGCAGAGACACCTTTCACTAAACCAGGTTGCTCAGGGCCCCACCCAGCCTGGCCTTGAACACTTCCTGGGATGAGCCAGTGACATTATTTTACAGGAAGCAAGTGCAAGCCATGCTCTCCTTGGCCTGGAAGGAGTAATTAGCAGAGAAGCCATTGATTATGGCACATGCAGCTACCCAGGGTCTAATGTAAGCAGCAGCAAAATGGCCTCAGTGGGACATGCAGTGAAGGCACCAAGAAATTCAGCAGCCCAAGATGAGGAAAATTTAGCTGGCACATCAACCATTGTAGCTGGCAGGAGGTCTGGGGGTTTTATAGCCAAATTCTATGCAAGGGGACAAAGAGCCTTTCGTGGGTGACTGTGCAAGAGGCTGTCCCAAAGTGATGAACAGGTCTGTAGTCCCTACAGGTCGTGTCTCTCACGTTTGGGGTGAACAGCAGCTGCCTTTATGAGCCTCAGAGTCCCAGGGCAGGCAGCCACGTGTTCAGCACACTCGGAGCAGCTCCAGTGTCCTGGACCCACCCACGGTGATATCAACATTTTCAGAAGCCCTTTGTTTCTAGGAGCACAGACCACACATTGATTGCATTTCCTTCTGGACTAGGGTGAAATTCTGATTGAGAAAAGCACTGACAGGAACTCAGATAATGCATCACAAATTCAATATATTCAATAGAAATGAACAAACAACAGAATTTCTGACCTCTAGCCACAATATCACTTTTGTAATATGATGACACCATACCAAGCTATTTCCTCCTGGTTCAAGAGCCAAATGCTATTTGCTGAAAGCCAGTTCAGTTTGTCTGAACTTAATAAAACATCTTTCTGCAACAAAGCATAAGGATTTTCTTCTGAAAGAAATTAATAAACATTTGACAACTTAAACAAACTGAACCCTGCTGAAACCCTTTGAGGCTCAAACATATTGCTTTTTTTTTCTTCTCCCCAAATCACAGATTTTAATAAATAGCAGGAGCAGACCATGTTATACAAGGGATTGTTATTAAGTAGATTTGGGAAAATACTAAATGTCCAGTGTCTGCCTGCTCACTAAAACTGTTCCATTGCATTGATGGGTTCCACCAATATCATTTTCACTCCCATTTAAAGATACCTGAGATAAAATGAGTTCCAGTGAAGGCAGAAGCACTGATAGTGATTAAATGGTATTCCAAGCCATGAGCAAAGCAAGAGCGAGAGAATTTATGCAGAGGATGCCTCCAGAGCTGGGGAAAACAGCTGAGACAGTGGTGGTCCAATGGCTGCAACCACTATCTGCCATGGGGGTTTGGATCTTCCGATGATCTTTATTTGAAAATGTTCAGCTCTTGAATTGGCTCCATCCTCTGCTCTCTACCTTCCTCAGAAGCTGATGAGAAAGTTTTTGCAAACATCAAAAGACTACCAATAGTGTCATAATTAATTTGGCAATAATATTAAAATTATTGCAATGAGGTTTTAAAAGAAGTTTTTTATAAGTTTTCTTATGTGAAAACAGAGCAAGTAGCCAAGCAAAAGGTAATTATTATACAAGTTGATTTCCACTACTGCAACAAAGAAGCTTAGCAAAAGAGATCACATTCTCCTTATTTATGTACAGCAAATGACACAGTCAATAATAATAATTAAAAATCAAAAAGCCTATTAGGTGACTGATTTCAAGAATGATGCTGGGCTTTGAGGTTTTTTTTAAATAATGCAGTCTTTCACAAAGATGAGTTTTAACCCAGCCTCCTGTAAATGCTGAACTGTTTTTTAATGACCACAGTAGTGGGGCAGCCCCTGAGTGAGGTGACACCTGAGTGCAGTTGGGCTACCCAGGAGTTACACTAATCACTTAGACAAGTGCCTCTGAGACTTCCTTTTCCCAAAAAGAATGGTACCTCTACAGACCGTGAATTTCACTTCTCTCCCTGTCAAAGGGAAGAATTATTCTGTTGGTGACAGAAATAGATGTTTTCAGATTTCTGAGACGATTATACACAAGGAGAAAATAATTCATTTTGAGGTTTTACTTAAGAGACAAAGCCCATAAAAATACGGTCATTTCCCCACTGATGTCTGCAGCCCTCTGCCAGAGCGTTCAATGTCAGCAGGACTGTGCCTCTCTTTCTTGTAAGGAAAGACTCACTCTGTGATGATTACAAATGGAAAGACTGAATAATACCTGCTGCTGAGAAAGTCCCGTGACTAGGAAGAATCCCTCACATTTCCTGCTGCTGCTTTCCCCATCATCATCAGGGCTATTTGATACCGCGGCGGGGCTGGCAGGGCGGCCACTGCCACGGGGACAACACTGCTGCTCCCAGCTCCAGGGCCAGCTCCAGGAAGGAGAAGGGGAGGTTAACACAAACACATCAGAATGGAGGGACAAAGGCAGCAAGAGACAAACCCTTGTGGTGATGGAGTTATCACAGCTTGGCTCTTTCCCGCTTGTAATTTCCTGCAGACATACAGGGACAGTGGGAAAAATCAACTTGTACGTCTTCCAGTTAAAACCACTGTCGTGGTCTTTATGACTTCCAAGATGGAAAAGTAAACCTCAGAGTATCGGTATCGCAATCCAGGAATGCATTTTCCTCCTAATTGCACAAGCTCTCCAGAGCTGCAATTACTGCTGAGAGTGTGTGTTTTCTTGGTCCCACCTAAGGATCCAGCAGCATTCACAGCACATTGAGCACCTCACCATGTTCTGTCTGGGCTCAGTGATAGCATGCCCCCAGTGAGGGGGGGAGCTGGGATAGGCTCTCAAAGGAGTTGTGACTCTCTGTTAAGCTAACTTCCTTTTCTACAGAGTTTTCAAATAATCACTGTTTTAAACATGATATTTCACCAAGAGTTCTTTGTAGCAATCTAATGCTCTAAAACATTTCACCAGATGAGAATTATCAACAAAATGCACTGAAGTGCAAGAACCAGCCCGCTAAGTTGCTTTGAGATCTGATAGGGAAGGAAAGTAAAGATGCAGATGAGTGAGTGACTGGCCTGGCTCTCAGGGGCCAGAGGTGGAACCACAAGAAATCAGGTGCTAGAGGAATAAAAGAATGCACTGAAAATTCCACTGCCTTGACATGTGGGTGACGATGACTGAAATGTCTCCTTTCATTTCGATGTCACTTTTCTGTGCAACCGATGTTTATATGCTTAGGAAGAGAAGAGTCACAAGAGATAAGATACTGTTTTTTCGCAGGAGGAAACAAGTCAACCCACAACAGAAATCTTTCCCGGTATTTTCACCACAGTGACAAAGTGACTCCTCTCTTTTCATTAACAATATTGTACTTGTCAAGCAAAAGTCAAGTCAACATATTAGAGCTTCTTGAAACATAAGACGTTGGCATGTGAGGTCTTCGCTTTCAGCTAATGGAAACAGGCCATCATGAGAATACTTGACTGTATCCTCCTGGTGTCACTCACTTCAGAAACTGCTGAAAGACAGCAATCTGTGTGAGTGGGAATTCCGTATGGTAGGCTGGGGCAGGCTTGGTCCCTGTGGTCTTGCACGATAGAAGACAGTGCATTCTTGCAAATTTATTTGCAACATTTTGCCTGCTCCCTATAAATTTACTTTTTTTCATTCATGCTTACCCACTAGTAGCTAAAATTTACCACCAAGGCTTATGTAAAGGTTTGCTGTAAAAAATTAAAGGTACACATGAAAAAGGGGTAAAAAGATATTTTCCCATTGCTACAGATATTCCATTCCAGTGCTTCGTGACAAGAGCCACTTTCAGGCTTATCAAAATGAGATAGAAATGGTTTCAGCAGTGTTCTAGTGCTCCCTCAGTCACACTCTGACCTTCGGCAGGTAATTTATCTGCTCTGTGCATCAGTCTTTCCTTCTACAGAAAGGAGGAATTGAATTTTACCTTATAGGGGCATGCTGTGAAGCTGAAGAGTTTTAAGGGTGACAGGAGCAGACCTAATAAAGGGAGGAGATACAAGACCCCGAGACAGATCCAGCTCTTGGATTCATTTCCAAGGACTTTGCCCTTACAGTGCAAGGCCAAAAGAATTTATTAAAAAAAACCCCAAAACAATAGATAAGTCTTCATGAAAGTTAAACATGAGATTAGCTGTCTCTCAAATTCATAACATTAAATTTAAAACTTCTAAATTATGAGAGCTTTCAGATCAAAGTGCTACACAGTAGCTCAAATGGAACAGAAATAAAAAGGCATTTACATCCAACTGCTGTCCTGCCAACCACTCCTGTGCAAGCTGAGCTGCAGTGAACACAATGACTTTCTAAGCTGCAACAAACTCTGCTCAGGAGCCTCCCAGCAGCTGCAGGGACTCTGTGCAATCACCCCCATGCTGCAGTTGCCTCCCAGCAGAGCGGCAGTCCAGCCCCACTGTGGCACGTCCAGAACACTCACACCCAGCAGGGATAACAACTGGGAACTGCCAGCACATAAAAACCCAGCTCCATTGCTCTGGCCAGCCTGGTCTGTCTGCTCACTGAGGGACAAGGGCAGATCAATGCACTCCCCACAGGAAAGGAGAGAGGCAAGAAATATGAACTGGGTTCAATCCAGAGAGACCCTGCTCACGGCAGCTGCTGACTTGGGTCCATGCCTCCATCAGGAGCATGTACATATATCCACTCTCCCACTCTGCAGCCAGGGAAACAAAATGATTCTGGGACATTTGTTAAATCCCGCCCCCCCCCCACCCCGCCTCACTGGTTTTCTGGAGGATTTTTTTTCCTAGGTTTTATTTTTCATTTGTTTGGGGTGTCTTGTTTGTTGTTCGTTTTTTGGGTTTGGGTTTTTTTTTAAATTTATTTCATTGATTAAAGTCTAAAAATATTAAATAACTTCTTTCTCTCTAAACACCATCTCTAGCTCTCAAAACTGCATTTTAGACAGCAAGAGGCCCTCGAGCTGGGTCCTGCAGGAGTGGGACACATTGTCTGACAGGGGCAAAGGGCAGCTGCACGTGCCAGACGGGATGTGGCTGTGCCAGAGCTGCCCGGGGGAATGCACAGCTCTCCTGCTGCACTTCCTACAGGGAAGGCTCCTGCAGGGCCCTCTGGCAGCAGCTGTTGGGACGTGCAGAGCCACAAATCCAAGCTGTGTCTGCTGCTCCTCTTGCCATACCCCTCCTCTCAACCCTCCGGGTGACCAAGTGGACCCTTTGAAACATCTTGTCTCAAAAGATTCATTTATGGCAGCTTCTCAAGCAGCATTGCTTGCAAGGTATTATTTCTGTTAATTAGGCCTTATGGCTGCTTGATATGCCAGAAAAATCGCATTTTTCTATTCTTTTTTTCCTGCTTTTGAGTTGTTGTATTTATTCAAGATGAAAGCCAGATGTTATATTAACAAGAGAACTGCCTCTTCTTAAGGGAAACATTCATCAGGGCAGAAGCAGACAGCGTAGATTTGCTGTGAATTATTTAAATTCCTCCTTTTTTTTTTCTTCTGAACAGGAAATCCAAGAAGATGTATTTGAAAGCAATAGTATTGTGACTGCAGAATAAAAGCCATTTGCCCTAATCCCCTTAAAAGCTGGTAATACGGATTTAAAAGTACTGAAGTTTAAAAATGTTTAAATTTGAAGGAAAGACAAATACAAACTCAAAATATTGGGGGTAAAAAAAAGAATGTTTGGATAATTTATATAGCAAATACTTTACGAATCCAGCAACAGATAATTACCATCAAACCAGCTGCATTTTTTATACCCAGTGGCAATTGTTTTTCCTACAGAGGTTCTTCTCCCAAAGCCAGGGTTTTAGCAGAAACGGACCTAAATGACATTTTGCTTTATTCTGAAAAAAGACACATTGTACAGAACATCTCCTCTGATATATTGCTGGACGGGTACACTGTGATTATTTTCATAGGGAGGGTGGGGTGAGAAGACTGGGGAAACAAATCATTTGTGCAAAGATAAAGTTACCCATTGCCCAGGTGGTTCTTGGGCTGTTTCTGACACCTGGGTTTGGCACTTGTAGAGCTGTGCTGGCTGTGACTCCTGGGCCAGTGCCAGAGGTGGGAAATGCTCAGCCAGTGCCTATTTCTCCTCCTCGAATTTCTCTTCACGGTGGCTGGAATTACACCCATAGGAAGAACAGTGGAGAAGGAAAATGCAGTCTTTTCCCTGTATGAATATTCAACAGCAAATAAATAATACTTTTCATGGAAAAAAGAAAAAACAACATAGACTTTGGAACTGACTGAGGGCCACACTATTGCCCTATGATTGGGACAAGTGCAGCCTCAGGCATTGCCCCACCCCTTGATCCTGTTGTGGGTATGTTGCTCACATTTACTTGTGATCTGCATCCTTTCTAGTGCCAAACATGGCTTAAAAATCTAATTTTAGCAGCATAACTTTTTAAACAAAGATCCAAGCCTCTCACACATCCAAATGAACACTTTGAAAACATTCCTCCCATGTAAGCTATAAGCTTTAATATTTAAATAAATTATGTGTATATCCAAGATTTCTAGCACCATATATTCATAAAAATAATAATAATCCTGAAACCTCATTTACCCCGTCTTGGAAAACTTTTTGAAGTTGTAATGAAATTATCTACTTGTATAGAATGTTATATCTTTATTATTAAATATCTCCATTATGCCATTTCTGGAATATTTTTAGTATTAATATAATCCGCTGTAATAAAATGAAGAGTACTGGCATAGCTATTTGACCAAATGTGTTCCAGTTGAATGAGCTAATTAGCTTTTAATAATGAGATCCAGCCCATGGACTTACAAAGCAAGCTACTGGAGCCTAATGATTTCAAAAGCTATCACATTTACAAGTTAATGTAGTATAAATTATTCATGAGCATCTTATAAATAAGTGCAATAAGTTATTTTCAGGGCTAACGGTGCCTTAAAATGAGGTTCTTCTGAAAAGTGCCTTTAGAAACAGAGCTTTTTTGTGACCCTATATCCAAAACCCTGGGGTTTGGTACTTTCACATGAAGTTGCAGAAGTTTGGATGTTGACGCTCAGTCACCAGCTCAGATTCCCTTCAGCCCCCATCTCTGCTAAGCCCTGAGAGTCCCCGTGGTTTGGGAGTGTGCAGAGGTGTCAGAGGCACTCGGGGCAGTATCCAGATCTCCTGATCCCTCTCTTAATGGCAGGTAGTTACTGCCCATAACTCCCTAGATACAGAAACCAATTCCAGGGAAACTTCCCAACGCTGAAACCAGGAGAGCTGCACAGAGGCACCAGCAGCACTCTTCTTCTTTGTCACCCTGCCCTTTCTTTCATGGACAGGTCCTGACTCATCCAGCGGATTGAGACACACTCCCCTGGGTGCAAAGCACCTGCGAAAAGTCAGTAAATTTTACAAACTGAAGAAATTCTTCCCAACCCAGGCTTTGTTACTCTTACCCTGAAAAAAAAAGGTAGAGTTTCAGTAGCAAAAGGTGAATCAAGCTTACAAAAAGTTTTAAAAAATGGGTCAGGACATGGTTCAGGTATTTAAATGTTTTGAGCCTTAAATACCTACAGGTATTTAAGAGTTTTGAGCCTAAAGGAGGAACACTAATTTAGAGGGAAGGATCTCTAGGGGTCTGGGGACTAAGGGCAAGAGAAGGGAAGTGTTGGCTCGGTTTTAGGATATTTTGGTATTTACTCTTTTGCCATACTCCTGTTGCCATGCTTGGCCTGGCTTAATGAATTCCAATTGTCAACTGAAACAGGCTTCAGCTGCAGCTGTTCAGGTCAGGGCTTCAGTTTGTATCACCTGGGGTTGCTTTTCTTTGGGGTTCAGAATAGTAAAACTGACTCACCAAGAAAATGCTTTGATTTGTGAGAATATTTGAAAGTCAAATCTTCTAGTGCACAAATGTCTCTGCCAAACATCACTTTTCATGCAAAAAGAATCCTTCTTCTAGCAGGGATTTTTTATTCACTTTATATACAGGTCATAAATCTACAAGTTCTAATTCTAGTTTAAGACCAACAAACACACAGTAAGATTAAGGCAGGAATGCTTCCTGTTTAATTGCCTGAGTTACATCTTGGCAAAGTTCTCTATGATTTGTTTGTTTTCTAATGGATGGTACCCCAGGCATTTTCTTCATTTTGTTATTTTGCTTACCAATAGGGGATCTTGGATGACTCAGAAACATCAGTTCCTGTAGAACTTCAGACATTCAGGACAATCCCTGCCATTCCATTCAGCTGTCATCATTTGGGATTGTTTTGGGTTTGATTTTACAAAGTTTTGAGCCACAGCACGATCTCTTCGGGCCTCAGAAGGAACTATGTGGTCCTCTTCCTATTTCTTATTTGATTAGCTACAACTGGTACTTTTAAAGAACAGAGGAAAGAATTTATTTCACAATTGCTCATTGAAGGCCAGAGTATTGTATTTTCTCTTGAAAAAGTAACTTGGCAATATTTACGTATCTTATCAGGAAATAGGATGAGGGAAGATACTGAACTATGTTCCTCTTATTCACTGGTTACATGGAGAAGATGTTCAGTACAAATTTGAAGGAGCAGAGGTTCATTAGATGTGTCAAACTTGAAAACCACAACTGTTTCATTATCAAAGTTCATTTGCACAATCAGAGGAGACAAGCTTATTCAGAGGATTTCTAGCAAAGTGTGTTTTATTTACCTTTGGGGTCAGCTCAGGAACATGGAGTCACTCCTCAAGAGATGCTAATTATTATCACCAGGCTCTCCAGCTCCTTGTATCCCTTCAAGCTGCATTTTAGCCCTTGTTTCTCCATCAGGAGTATGTAGCAACCTGTGATAGCAACCTGTGACAGAAAGACAGATTTGTAGGCACAAATATCCATGTGTGCATGACTTGCTCCCCCAACACAGAAAATCTTATAGAAGTCCAAAATATCTCCTCACAGGGAAAGGAAATAAGAGCAAAGATCAGCCCACTGTTATTTAAGAAAATTATAGCATTTTTAAAAGGGGACAAAACAGCACATGAATCTGTGAGGTGATGCCTTCAACCTGGGTATCTTCCGTCAGCTCACCTCAAAGTTCATTCATGAAGGTAAACCCCAGTTTTGCTGCAATAGCAAACAAAACTGATGGGTCAGATGGTCTGCAGGAGGCTAAGAGGGATAACAGCAGTTAAAATATTTCTCTACATTTATAGTGTAAGAGGTATGAAAAGACAATCAATGCATACTCCTCAAAAAAACCAAATACGGATATTCAGTACTTTGTGAACCCTGTATCTGCTGTTAGCTGGGCTTTTGGAGGGCACTCCCATGAAGCTCTGGTTCAAAAAACAGGTTGTGATTCACTTGCAGGTTTCAGAGAAATCTAACTGCACAAGCTATGATGAGGTCCTTGAGGAAGAGACAAGGAGTATTGTCAGTATTTGGGCATGCCTATCAAAGTAGCTTCCATAAACATCCCACAGGAAAAAAAAGGGAAACAGTTTTCATCAATCAATTTAAATTACTTAATTTACAAAATGTTGAAAACAAATGCACATGTTTGCAGACATTTCTGAGCTCTGTTTTTTCTCCTCCTTTAATTAGTAATTTATTAAACCTTTTACAACTATTAGGGCTTGCCAAGCAGTTCCATCAAGCTGCATCCTTTAATGAGTCCACGAGTTTTGAGTTGAAAGAAGAACAAATGAGCAATGTCAACAAGACTTTCAGCTAACAGGAACCAGGTGGGGTTTGACATAGTATTTGCAAGTTGTGCGTCATCATGTTGCATTCTTGAGCCTGGTGTGACTTCCTGGGAGCAGTGCCAAAGTCAGGCAAATCATTATTTACAATTAATGACATCTTGAATATTGCATACACTTAAATTTTGCTTGTCCTTGTTTCTTTTGAACTGCCTCTATCTTCTTTTGATTCTGATTGCAAGCTCTTTGGAACAAGGATTTCCAACAATTTCCAGTGTTTGGAAAAAGGCCAGAGTCTCCAGAGATCAGCTACCAAAGCTGCACTCATCAGGAGACAAGTGCTGGCTTCACAGGCACATGGAACAGCCCCTTCCTCTCCCCAGGGGTGGTTTGCTGTTCTGAGCTGTCACCCAGCATAAGAAAGGTCCCAGAGTGAATGAGGGATTCCTCTCCTGCAGCCCAACTGTGAGGGACTCACTCCTAGAGCACAGCTCAGCTCCCACACGCCTTTCTGCTGTCACCCACCTGTTGTGTTTCTACCCAAATTCAACTCTCAGCCACTCAGGCAGTTCCTGCTGCCTTCTCCTCCCTCCAGGCAGAACCCTGCCATGCAGAGCCCAAGCCCTCCCTCCAGCCCTTTCCAAACCTCCCTTAGCTGCTTCATCTCCACTGCAACCAGCATGGTCCCCTCAGGCAGACAGAGCCAGGACCTGAGCACAGTCTCCATCTCCCTTCTCCAGGGTCAGGGCACGTCTTCATTTTGCAGATTCCAGCTGCATTATATCTGTAAGGTGCAATTATATATTGAGCTATTAAAAAAATTTCACTACATCTCCCATCTGATGCAATCTTACCTCAAAAACCCAACCTTGTAGCTCATCCCCCTTCAGACACCTTCAGTGGGTCTCTGCATGACATGAACCTGCCACCAGCAAACCCAAACCCACTCCCTCATCACTCACTGATTTCCAGCTCCAGACAGATATTTTGCAGCTTCACAGGCAGAAACGTCTGTAATTTTTCCCCTTCACCTCTTTTGTTGATTTAGCATCTTATAACAGATAATTTTAGGAGCCTTTTGGAGTGAAAGGCTTCCCAGGTGCCTGCACAATTATCCATTCACTGTTTTTACTCTGAGCATCCAAAACCATCAACAGCCAAATTAGACTCTTAATTACTGCAATAGGAAAATGAGCTTTACTATTAAAAAATCACAATGGTTTCTTGCTGGAATAAAATTTAAGAAACATGCAGAACAAAGAAAAGCAGCAAGTGGACATAGAATCATAAAATAATTTGGGTTGGAAGGTACCTTAAAAATCATCTAGTTCCAACCCCCCTGCCATGGGCAAGGACACCTTCCACTAGACCAGATTGCTCAGAGCTTCTCCAACCTGGCCTTGAACACTTCCCATGAAGGATAATACACTAATGTACGTAGTCAGATGGACGGTTGATACATGTTTTCTTTATAAAAAGCACCTCTTAAAAAGCTTCTCCTTATCCTTCCTCCTAAAAGTCTCCAGCAGTTTGCCATTTTGTAATTATTTTGTTATCTCCTGCATTTGTAGTTCATCAAATCTCTCATTAGTTGCTTATCCACCAGGAATTGGAGATGATTATCGCTCTGCTGCTTTGAATTTATACTTTGATATGATAATTTTCTGTCTGGATTTTATCAATAAGAGCCAGAGGAAGCAGCCTGAACACCCTGGCTGTAATTTGATGAAGGATTTGTGGCCCTACTTGGCAGTTCTTTAACCATCGATCTTCCTCTGCAGGGACTTCGCCTAATGCCCCCGTCTGCCATGCAATGAATTAGGTTTTGGTGCAGAGGGAGAAGTGATTATCCCACTATATTATTTCCAAGTCAATGTCTAAACAGCGTCTACAGCCTGTATGGGAAGGGGTGGTTATAAAAGACTTGTTTACAGCCTTGAATGCACACTTCTCTGGGAATTTATTAAGTAGGTAAATAGCCTGAGTGGTAGTCAGAGCTTGTGTTTTGTGTCCAGTTGTAATTCAGTTCTAACTCCACTAAAAAGATTGTCAGCGACCTTTGCTAGTTCATTGTGTATATCTGAGGGAAGAAAAGGGAACTTGTTCCTCACTACCATTTATTCAGTTATTTATTTAATAAAAAGTTAATGCCAGGCAGGCATTAACTCCCTGCTAGCACCAGAACTAGCAGTGAGCAGAGGAGTAGCACCGGTTTGCTGGATGTCCAGTCTTTGAGAAGACAATTGCATTTATTTTCTCAGGAAACATGAGCAAAATTCAGCCATTCATCTGAACAAACGCTCACCCCAGGGTGACGGTCCCTGCAGGGACCCTGGAGCTCATTCTGGTTCAGGAACAAAGGAGTGTGGGATGTCCCTTGCACAGCTCCCCCCTGCCAGCCGTGGCCTTGGGCACAGCCTCGCACGGACCTGGCACTGCTGCCAGAGAGACACCGTGCCCCAGCCAGCACTGCAGTCACAGGGGAGTGCTCTGGGCTCACTGCAAGCCTAGTCTGAAATAATTAAAGTCCCTTGTCAGCTGCATGGACAGAATGTCACTGTCACCAAAGCCAAATTCCCATAGTTTTACAGCTCCCAAAACAGGCTGCCAGCCTGCACCTGAGGCAACATTTTTATGACTCTTCACCAACACTGACTAAATAAATTCAGAAGGAAGATGATGACAAACACAAAAATTGGAAGCGACCATAAAATTCTACCCGTTTGTATTTTTCAAGACAATTTGTGTTTGTCAAAGTTCCCAGTTCTTGGACTCCTTGGCTCAGCAGCTGCTTTCCTGGTTGCATAGCAACTTTCTCTCTGCTTCTGCTTGCCAGAATCAAAGGGCCACATGTTGCATAAAATAATTAGAGTATTCCTTGGCTCAGAGGGCTGGCTGGCACCTTGCTGCCTGCACTGCTCTCTGACTCCAAACTTCCACCTTGACAATAAGTGACATTCACAGGACTGAAATCACAAACCTACCATTTGCCCTTTTTTTTTTTTAGGGCACATTATGGTCCTTCCTGTCACTGGCCATCTCCTGCTCTGAAAATAAAGATGAAAGGGGTCATGATTATCCAGCACGAAGTGGGAGCATCCTTGTAAGAAAACTTGGGTTTAGTACAATCTGGATTAGACCAACACTCTCTTGGTCTTCTCCAGTGAGATGTATAATGGCCATTTAATACTTCCTAAAGATGCAAGACCTGACTGTCCTGACTGTGACAGCTCTAGGAGGTTGCGGAGGGGACACTGTTTTGGTGGCATT
The DNA here is from genome assembly GCA_013397195.1 of Hylia prasina. Lineage (NCBI taxonomy): Eukaryota > Metazoa > Chordata > Aves > Passeriformes > Sylviidae > Hylia > Hylia prasina. The sequence continues at coordinate 1,669,414 of VYXD01016610.1, forward strand.
TCATGTATTTCTGTGTACCTGTGCATCTCCTTCAGGGCTGTACCCCAACAGAAAACACAGCCTTTCTCAACCAGAGACCCAAGTTGTGCCCCACATCACTGCTCCGTTTTATGCTTTGTCCACAAAATCAGCAAGGGTAGGCAATTACCCCAAATACTTTCCAGCTGCCACAAGCATAACCATCTTTAGGAGCAGTCCAACTTTCAACAGAAAGAAAACCAAAAAGAAAATTGCTCTAAAAAGAGACTTTTTACAAGATCTTTAGGGCAAAAACCTGCTCAAGCTTAAAATGACAAATGACTGCCTTTGATGGAAATACGCAGGTACACACATACAAAAATCCAGCCCTGCTGTCCTGTTTTGCTGCTCTTACTGGAAAATGGGTGCACGGATTTCACACACTCCTTTAATTGATCCTAAAACTTCCCCACATATCTTTTTTTTACATCTCATAATTTGCAGAGCATAGTGTCAGCAGGAAAGAAATCACAGTGAACAGTCACTCCACCCCTGCAGCACCTCTGGATCACACGGGCAATCCAATGTGGTCCTTGCTGCGATTTTGGGCCAGGCCACCCATCAGCAGGGCCAGGGTTTGCTGACAAGCAACAGAAAAAGGCTCTGCCCTGGCAAGCAAGCATAAGAGCTCACAGCAGCCATGGTCAGTGCCCACCACTGTGTGGGGTCAGCTGGCAAACGCGGCCTCCTGAGCTGTGCACATGAGCAACACACAAAACCTCAGTGGCTCGGGGAAAGCTGCTCAGTGGATCAGCCAAAGCAGCTTCTGAGCATCCTGCCACTACCTAACACCTGAGACAGAATTTTCTCCTTTGTTCCTCTTTCCAAAACCCCACACTCCTCAGTTCTTCTCTGTGAGTCCGAAGTGGCAGCTCAGATATAAACCACGGGAGGACAATCAGCCCTGTCTTGCATCTTCCCATATCCTCTGGTGCTGGTCCTGCACCAGCTTCAGAGGAGTCACACTCTATCTACATCACCCTGAAGGAAAGGAGAAAATCGGGCTATTTTCATCATCTACCACTTTCCCTAGAACATAAAAAGCAGCTTACCTTGCTGGAAATACATTGAAATCTCAGATTTAAAAGACCTAGGAGCTTCCAAAAATAAGACCAGTGCTGGATTTGATCTGAAATGTGCAATGAAGAAAAAAGGGCAGAAGCTCAGATCTTTCTTCTTAGTCTCTGTATAACACGAAAATACACATTTTTGAAGATATTGTTTGCATTACTTTCATCCTAATTCTGGTGGCTTTTCCCCTTAATCACAACAATTTCTAATGAAAAAAAACACTCTCAATTTCCCCAATCCCATAGCCATATCTTCAACCCTTTAAAGATTAAATTTGAAGAGGGCAAGGGCAGAGACAGGTCATTTACTCACATTACTGCAGGGTCAAACTTCCACAAGGAAAAGTCCAGCTCTGTCTGGACCTAGAACAACTGGGATCCAAGAGCACTAATTTGGGATGCTAATTGATCTGCAGGCAAGTACCTCCTCAACTCCTCTAATTTCTAAACAATGTCTGGAGACCAAGGCGTGTGCTTGTGCAGGGCATCAGAAATATGCAAATTATGTATATGTGTGTGAAGATAAACACATGCTAATTAGCAAATACTGGGTTTAGAGAGAATGAGGTATCTGAACATTTTTTTAAAATTTGGTCTCAGCTTCAGGAAGTAGTAATACTGTGCTTCAAATATTTAACAATGCAGAAAAAGCTGGTTCCTGATCATCCTCAGGACACAGAAATGATTGGAGATTACCCCAGAAAGAGTTTATTTTATTAAAAGCCAATATACTCCACAAGATTCTTTCCACCCACGTTTCCTCCCAGCTGTCTGATGCCTGTAGAGTGTAAGTGCACACACAGAGTGGGCAGCAGGCTGGCTGCAGCTTCTTGAGAGCTCAGCATTCAGATGAAACATTTCTAAAATTCTTCAGTCATCCTTCCAACTTAAAAAAATACAATTATCTTTCCTCTCACTATAAATCTTCCCCTCCCAAAGAATGCCTCAGTGCTCAAGTGCCAATGTGCCCATCCCCATGGCTGCAGAGTGACATGCCATCCCTGTGTGCTCCCAGACTTCCCAACCCCTCCTGGCCCCTGTGGGTGCCAGACCTCTGCAGAAGGAGCACATTCACTGTCCCAGAAGGTGCAAGGATGTAACCTGCATTCCTTTGGAAACCACGTGCCGTCTGATGGGGACTTACACACAGCCAGGATGCTTCACTCATGTTGTGGTTTTACCTTAAATCCCCCTTATTTCCTGTAAATGCCAGCATGACCCAGCCTGAAAGGTGTGCTGCAGCTCCTGCTGGCCCAGCCAGCGATGCCCAAAGCAGGCGACAGCAGGCACAGGTGAGGAGACGCCCAGCTTAAAGAATCCAAAATTTTGGCTCTTTCACTGGGACAAAAACTACCACTGAGCGATTTGTCGCTCAGGTGAGCAACTCCTCTCTTCACACAGTCCATCTGAAGAAGAAAAGTGGGTTTTATTCTGAGAAAAAGTATTTTCTGCCTCACCATCCCCCCAGGCTCACACTAACACACAGCTGCTGGGTTGTGGCTGCTCGGCATCCACAGCCATACTCCAGGCACGAGCTGGGGCTCTGGGCAGTGAGTCGAGCTCCACTCCTACTGCTGCCTCTTTGCAGCATCAGGGAAAAAAAAACCCCATCAGGGAGCAGCCCAGACCACTACCCAGCTTTGCCATTCAAACACATGCAGTGGTTAAGTGGGGACTGTCACCTTTGTGCTGCTGAGGCCACCCAGTGCCACGGGCAGCTCCGAGGGTTTTCACATCCCTGCCTGACTCCGAGCTCCCAGGCTGTGTGGGATCCATCACCAGAAATGAAGCACTGCCTGAGCAATATAATTTCCCTCCTTTTTTCTTCATTAATGAATGCAAGAATGACAGCACAGTTATGACAAAAGGTTCCCTCTGGCAACAGTACAATAAAATAAGACCATGATAGACCCTCTGTCTGCTCTGAGCTGTATATTGGCTCTGGCATTTTTATTTTTAAAAATTCAGCTCCAAAGTACATAAGCTTGGGCTAAAGCTTTTGGAAGTTGGTTTAGTGATCTTGAATAGGATTTGCTCCCATGAAAAGTTTGTTGCAGCTCCTCCTACTTTGAGTTGTAGAAATTGACATGAAAATAGCCATAAAAAACCATAGATGCTGGGAAATCTTCCTAAAAACCTCCCCTTGGTGACAAAAATTGTTGTCCTTCAGGTTTTTTTATATTACCTTTAGAAAATCAAGCAGTCCAAAGTTCAAGAATGTCAAACCTAAGTTTATTTGGACAACTTATTCCACTGAATGGAAGATATATTGATTACAGGCATTTGGTGATATTAACACCAGATGTGTTTGAATATCACCTCAATGCCTCAAAACCTCATTAAAACACCTCATTAAAATCCCCATGACAGTGGGAAATAGGGAGCCTTTTATCTTCCATGAGGAGTCCTCTGTGGTGGCAGCTTTTGGCACACTGGCCAGTACAGTTGAGGTCATGGAGCCTTTGGCTGTGCCCAGCTCTGAGAATGGTGTGTCCTGCTCCCGAGAATATGTTGTGAATACAGGGGATATGTTGTGGAGCATTTTCACCTCTCTGTCATGTCAAGTTATGATGGAAAAGACTTTTTAAAGCAAAAGGCCTTCCAGGAGAATGTAAGAACAGCTGCACCCCTGGTTTTTCTGGTCTTGGTGTTTTCTTCACCAGCTGGATCCTTTCAGACAGAAATGTCTCATCTTTGGCTTCCATCCAATTGCATGGAAGCTCATCAAAGCCATCAGTATTGCCTCAGTCCCTGAACTGGACCTGAAGAGGAAGGGAAAACCCCTCCACCCACAGGCCTCAGGAAGTTAGGATTTGCAGATAGGTCTTTCCCTTAGGACTGTGGAAAAAGCCTCATTTACCACTAACACATCTGGGTACACCCGAGGACCTCATCCCAAAGGCAATACTTGAGCCCTGGTCCTAACTGATGGAAATAATGAATACGAGATAGCCTGATAAATCTTGTCTATGGTGCAGTAAATCAGTCCAAAATTTTGTAGGAGTTCCCATACAGTGAACAATTTGGCAATAAATTCTTTCAAGTCATAGAAACAGGACAAAGCAATGAAGATGCTGTCACTGAAATGCAAAGAAACTAATTTCCAGCAAGCATTAATTTTTAAAAATATCTATGCATAGTGCATATAAAAATACATATAAAATATATATTTATATAAAATCTCATTACACGGTATGCCAGGCATGCAGGTTTATGTGTAGAGTACATATGCTACTCAACTACAAAAATGTTATACAGTGATTTGTTGCTTTTAGCAAATCTGCTCTTAAAACCACAGTTCATAACCTCGAATATCCATGTTTTGAACTGGAATGTTTATAGCAGTTTTTTTATACAGTAGCTTTCTCGTTTATAAAACTATCTGTATGTTTACTATACCTATGAAAAAATATTTTCTTCCATTGCAATTGAAAGTGGGTATTTTTTCACTAATTGGAAAGAGCTATTTATCTGAAATATATTAATTTAATTGGTTTGGCAATTGTTTGTGATTTTGCACTCTGACAGAATATGTAATTTGCATAAATAAATACTAAGCTTCTGTCAACTTGGCTGACAAAAGTATTCTCCCTTTTTTAATCTTAAATTGCAGTATTTGCATTAAAATGGACAAGCTTGATAAAAACAAACCATGAAGAGATAAAACTGCCTTGGAAAGGAAATATGGAATTCAATTAAACAATTTCTTTGTGTCCAAAACACTCTTTGCGGGGTCTGGTGTCACTTTGGCAGATTGGGTTGCTGGTGTGTCCAGGAGAGGTTGACAAGCACAGAGGTACCAGAGAGAAAGATCCTGATTCTCAGTATCACAGAAGCATTGCCACGTCTTACCTGCTAAGCAAGCAAATAGATTCGCAGTGAAATCTAAATGAGGCTTATTTTTGGAGATTTAAAAACCTGACAGAAGAGTAGCAATTGTGCCAATACAAGCCTTAACCTTCTGTTGGGGTTTCCAATTGAAGTCAAAGGGGGTATTTGGGATATGAACTCTGGTGTGAGAGGGGGGAAACTTCCCACTCCTCTCTTAGCTCTGTCTTGGGTTGTGCAAAGCATTGAGAAAGAGCAGGTTTGCTGTGAGTGGCAGGCCCCCATTTGTGAGGGAAAAAAAACCCCTCCCTTTCTCTGGGAGTTAACAAAGGGCATGACATCCCAGCTGGGCCACCTGGGCTGGTGGGCAGCTGCTCAGCCAGACAGGGCACTGACCACCAGGGTATTTAGCACTGCACAGCCAAGTGACTCCTTCACTGCTGCTGCAGCTCCCCCAGCACAGGCATGTGCTATGCAGATCTCTTAATTACAAATTGAAAGCATCCACATACTCAGGATAGCTGCAACATTTTCCCCAGGAATGTGAGAGATATTTGACATTACCAGCTTCAAAGAAGGGGAGAGGGAGAGAAGGAATTTAATCCTGCTTGTGTATGAGGTAACGTCAATTCCTGGCAGTCAGGAGACTGGGGCTTAATTGATATCATATGGCTAACAAATGTACTCCAAAGCCAGGCTCATTTGATTGCTTTTTAATAACTAATAACTCTCAGTGGGAGTCCAAAATATGTATGTATGAAAAAGAGTGCTGGAGCTGCCTCTGTTGTCTGCCAAGATCACTGTTACTGAAGCAAATTTGTACCTTTTGCAGTCCTGGAATAGATACCAGCAGTGGCTGGACACGTACTCTCTCGGCCTGCCCCAGCCAGGAGCGTCTGGAAGAGCTGGGGAGAAGTTGGAGGGCAAGTCCCTGGTGGTGGCAGTGGTCGTCCACCCTCACTGGGGTGTGTGTCCAGCCATGGCTGGAGGAAGGATTGAATCCCTCCAGACGCCCTCCCTTGCCTGCCCAGACCAGCTCCACACTCGCCCATGGCTGCAGGGCATAAAATGTTGTTGCCACTGGGCAATAATTCTCTCAGAAATCATTTTTCCCGTGGAGTTCTTTCCCTTGCCACAGATCCTAAAGCAAGGAACTGTCCTCTGTGATGGGGCAGGAGAATCATCCAGGGTTGGGCTGCTCAGTCCCCTCTGGTGGTCCCACCTCACCTCCCCTGGTGCTCAGAGTCCCCCCCCTGCTCACTCCCCAGGGCAGTGTCAGCAGGCTACCAGCAGTGTCCCACAGTGTCCCTCAGCCCAGGAACAGCACAGAAATCGACTGGGTTCCCCTGAACAGCTGATTATAAAAAAGCTCTGCCTGAATAGCAGGGTCTAGGTGCAAGAAGATTTTTACAGAGAGGGTATATGCAAAATTACTGACCAGTAGCTGACAAAAGCAGAGGCTGAGTCCTACTTTCCTCCTTTCTCTCCCTGCCCCAGCAGGGTGGCTGAAGAGGAACAAAAGGATGTGACACTGCTGTGTCACAGGGTGTCCTGTGCCTCACTCCAGCCCTCACTTAACTGGAGGGTGAGTGGGCAGGACTGGGCCATGGAGGGCCAGGGGTCAGGGTCACTGTCTGGCTCCCCAGGGCTTCCCAGGCACGGGAAGCAGATTGTGAAGCGGCAGCTGCTCTAACCCTAAAATTAACTGAACAACTAAAATATGTGCTGGGGGTTACCTGAGGGTGCAGTGGATCCCTCACTGTGGGAGCAGGGCAGCTGCAAAGGTGCTTCCCCTACTGCCCCAGGGGAAGCTCCAACACTGGACATCTGACCTCCTGCTGTATGGCATTGGTGAAGCTTCTCAAGGAGGACTTTTTTGTTCCTTTGTCTGGACTTGGTTTTATTTGGAGTTTTTTGATTTTGGTTTTTTTGGGGTTTGGGTTTTGTGGGGGATTTTTTGGTTCTTATGTCTATAACCAGATTTAACTGGGCAAATTATACTTGGGATAATTCGTATGTATTTGATTTCTACTGCTTAACAAGAGGATGCAGGAGCAAGCTCATTTAAAATTAGTTTGCAGAAGGGCATCAAAGTCCATATACTGAGAATAATTAATAAAGGACCTCTCCTGGGATTATTAGAAAGACTACTAGGAAGACAGCAAATTATGGAAAATTAAAGATACTTGATGCAGGGCAGAAAGAGGAAAACAAAAGCTTGGCTGCATAATTAATTATGAAAACAAAATTATATCCTATTTGGGAAGAAAGAAACACATTCCAAGAGTCCAGGGATACTCTTGTGAATACAGACTGATGACTGGAGCACTAGCACTGTTTCTGTGAAGCACTGGCATTGTATCAAAATTAGCAGAAAAATCATGAGCTTTAAAACAATTTCTCAGAAAAGTACACGTTAGATGCTAAAAATGGCTATTTTGTGTTGAAAAAGAGAAGAAAAATTACTGCAGTGTCTATTGCCTTGCTGTTCCTCCATTATTCCCCCATTTCCAAACCAGCAGAGGTAACAGACACATCAGAGCACATCTGCCCACCCCACTTCCTACAGAGACACAATGGGACCAATTTATAAATGTCATTAATGAAAGGGGTGTCAGGAAAGATTGTGGACTGTTACACAGTCATTACAGGGACTGGTGGCTTTGTTTTACACATATGCATGCTGATTTGACTTCACCTCTATAAAGCTGCCATTGATTAGATTTTCACTAGGACTCACTAAATTGCATAATACGTTTGAGTGAAGGTCTTTCCTTTGGCTTTCCACTTTCCCTGTTTTTGTTTGTCTGTCATAGCTCAAAATGATAATATTTTTCATTCTGGAGTGCTAGATAATCAAAAGACACTGTTATTTCTCAAATGTCCAATTAAAAAAGCAAAACCAAATCAACCCAAACAACAGAAAGCAACAACACCTATTGCAATCAAACTGCAATATGGTGTTCTGAAAACAGGTAGTTTAGATTTCAGCCTCAGTAAGTACAGTTCATCAAGACCCACAAGAACTAGCTTGCAGCTAGAAACAGGAATGGTGTTTTTCAAGTGAATAATGAAGCAACATTTTTGGTAATTGCAGCAGATGATTTTGGGCTGCCTCTAAGCAGGAATAAAGATTTGCTATACCTGTACACAGTACTAATAGACTTACAAAACCAACCTAAAAACCCCAAACCTAAACCAAATAAACCAACATTGGTCCCCTGTTACAGGAATGGCTCTGCTGGAGAAATCAACTGTAAGAAACAGGGTTGATGTTCAGGCTTTTTATTGAAGACTGCAGGTGCTCAGCATTATGTGTGACAAGTTCCTCAAGCCATTTAACATGCAAACCTCTTCCTGACTCCTCTTCCTGATATGAGTGAGGTGTTTAACCTCTATCATTTTATTATATGTCACTTGGCCATGCTATTAGTAACAGGAATAGCTTACAACCTCATGGGGATATAAAGAATCAGTTCTTAGGGTTTATACAATTAGAGATTGCACCCTTCACTATTTGTTGTTACCTTTCACCCCAAAGGAGCAGCAAACCCTGGTAATTTGGTTTTTTCCTGTCCTTTTTCTGCACTTCCTTAACATCACCATTAATGCTGCAGTGCCAGATCCTACCCATGGAAAACTGAGGTGGTTCCTTGGCCAGCACCTTGCTCCAGCTGTGGAGCTGCCCCATCAGAGGTCCCCTGGGCAGGTAAAGCCACCTTCACCTTCAGTGTAAGACATGCCTGGCTCCAAGTGCTGATCATAGGGATCCAAGCGGGAGCCATGGGGAGTTCCCTGCCACACCCCTCTCCTCAGTGGAACACAACAAGTGTACCAGTGTAGCACCAGCACCATCACTGAATTGTTTCCATTTCACAATAAGATGATACAAAAATTCTTGTGTCTGGGCATGCAAGAGTGCTCATGAAAAAGTCTGTTAATTTTTATGCCTCATAAATATAAAACTCTCTTTATGTTTGCTGTGAAAACATTCCTTTTAGAATCTGAGATATAGGACACGGAACAAATAGGATTTCAGAGTAAAAGCCTAGTTTCTATTATCTCAAGAATTCTATTCTTGTTAATTAATAATTCTGCTTTGCCTTTGTTTTCAAGTCTTTTCAAGGCATGTATTTCTGAAGATCTGCTCTTTTACTGCTCTCCTTTGATGAATATTTTATCACATAGTAATGAACATCTTGTAAGGCAATTGTAGAGTTTACAACTGTTACACAGTGAAACATAAAGCAACTGGGGGAAGCAAAAGCAGAATTCTGTTAAACATTTAAACGTCTAGAAAAGCTGGAGTGACATAATATTAATTTATTCTAATTCCAGGCAGCATTTTGCCATTCTGCTCCGGCCTGCCACTTCCCTGAGTGGTGAGATTTGGCTGCTTGTGTGTGATCATGTTGTTGATCATCCTTTGGAGGTGTGGGCACAGTGAGCCGTGGTGCCAGCGGGGCCACAGCCACTGTCTGAGCTGGAGCATGGAGCTCTGGCAGACCCCACAGATTCCTGTGCCCCCTTGATGGCACTACAACCTTCTCCCTGCCTGATGGCCATGGCAGCTGATCCAGCACTGGATTTAATTTATGTTTGTGATGAAGAGCTATTTGAAAACCTCGTGGTGAGTTTCTGGTCTGAGCATAAGGCCATTGCCTCTCAGTGGCTGTGCTGGCGCATCCCACAGACACCCTCCTGATGCAGAACATCACCATGGGGGAAAGCATTTTCAACAGACATGATTTATTTACAGGCTGACAAAGTGCAGGCCTTAGGGCTGAATATTAATTTAATAACCCTAACTGTAATAACCCAGCTGCTTCTCAGAAGTGCTGATCTCTCACAGATTTCATTGTCCCTAATTTTTTCCCCCATATTCTTTACTGTTCTAAAAATCAGACTGCTTTCATTTCCCTCTCAAACAGTCTTGTGCCAAGCAGCTTTTGGCGTTACTCTTTTGTTTCAGGATTGATTCTTGTGTTCTGCTGAAGTCAGGCTTGCAAACAATTTGTAAGGCTGTTTTGAAGTTTTTGGGTTTTTAGGATTTTTAAACATTCATAAGAACAGCATGGCATGCAGCACTCCCCTGAACAGTGTGCAGGTACCACAGATTTGTTGTCACCATTACATGACACCTCCAGGGAAGCTTCACACAGTTCAAATGCAAGGATTCTTTCTGGTGGAGGAACAGAAAGCACGTTTTTGTGGTGTGTGTTACGTGGATGCAGTTAGATCATTACTGACATTTGTATTTTATGTTATGATGTGCAGATAAACTGCTAGGAAAGGTTGTGCCCACCCTGACAGAAAAGGTTCCTCTTCTCTTGACTGTCTCCTTCAGCCCCAGTTCCAGGCTGTACAGGCAGTCCCAACCTTCACCATCCCTTCCTCAGTTCACAAGCTGGTTTTTAATTGTTTTTCTTTTCTGAAAAATGGGTGGAAAACCAAGGGTTGCTCTGTGCTGGGGGAAGAATCCTCCAGAGAGGAAGCTAAGACCAGCGGTCATGGTGTAGATGTCAGGCCTGAAACAACAGCACAGGGTGAGGTCTGAAGACCTGGCTTCACTGCTCTACTGTTCCTTAGGCTTTATTTAAAAAAACACCCAAACATTTAAGCCTGTGAGAGCTGACAGACTTGTATTGATACCTTTCAAAACAATGATCGTTGTACACCAAATCTCTGTCACATTTTCCTGTTCTCCTGTGGTCTTGGGTTGCTAATACACAGCTCAGAAGGAAGTAGAGGGCCTAAAATGAATACTTGCGGTGGAAATGTTCAACGGAAGGTGAGCAGGACTGTTTCTCCCCCTCAGGATATGACAAGAGGCAGTGGCATGAGGAATCTTTTCTTAGCCAGCCTCAGGAAGCAATCTTGCCCCCAAACATGAAGTCACCAGTTTCCATCTGCTTGAGGCCATATTTCTTCTACTGATGCTCCTTGAGCATGGGAAACTGCTGACAAACCAGAGTTTCAAATGCTCTGGATAATTTTTGGTGTTTCTACTGGGGCAAGTCTATAGCAGCCTCTTCAGTAGCAAGGTAGAAGATCTGCCCAGAACTCAAGTACCATTCTATGAGAAATACTGAGAGTTTTAGTTCCACACAGATTGGGTGGTTGGCCCCTATTACAGACAGTACAGAGCAGAACTTTGAGACCTACAGGAAGGAAGCAAAAATCATCCATGATATGCTAAGTTTTCCATTTGGGGTAGACACAAGCACAAGGATACATATTCAGCTGTATAATACTGCCAGAACAGGAAAGAACAGGGTGATTTTATCCATTATCACTGTATTAGAGTGAAGAATTTTGCATGGGGGAGTAAACAGATTTTAAACAGCTTTAAAGATTTACTACTGATTTAAAAAAGTTGCACGGCATGTGCATAACCTATTAGCTCTGCCACATATTATCTTCGCATTCAATTGTTTGATAGGGTTCACATACAAGTTAGGCAGAGGGAAATGAGAATATCAGATGGCTCTAATGAGGTAGGTAGGTTTAAAAGATGTAAATACTCAGATTTCCTTGGAGCAAAAGCCACTTCCAAAGACACAACAATGCACAGAATGGAGCACTGCTCTGCCTGTTATGGTAATTTCCAGTTCCTGAGGAGCCTCATACTACATTTTACTGTGTGCTCCTACACAGTACATTTACATCTGAGGAAAAATAGTACTTGCTATCCTTGAAGTGCACGCAAAAATTTTTAGCTGCTTACCCACATAAATGTAGAACTGCCTTAGGTTTTCTCCTGGTATTATTCTGCCCTTGCCTGGCACCTCTGAGCTGCTTCCAGACCAGCATTCCTGATTTACTGGAGTGAGCTGACAGTGAAGCACAACACACCAAGCCTTGAAGCTGTGTGAACACAGAAATGGTTTAGGAAATTGCTATCACTATCTCAGCATCTCAAGTGGCATTAATCTTGATCCCAGCATTATTGCTATTACCTTATCTCTGGAAACATCCAAAACCCAGTGCCTTGAAGCCCGTTTTTTTCACAGGTTTTCAGTGGGCCCCACGGGTTATCAACTTGAGCACTGAAAATCAGAGGTGGGACTAACCAAATAAAACCTTTCTCCTGAGCTCCTTTGCAAGTATCCTTTGACACTTACACAGCCATCAGCCCATCCAAAGGAGCCAGCTCAGCACTGCTTTGCCTTTGGCTGTTGCAAACACTTTTGGAATGTGCCTGGCCACCAGGTTCACCATTCAGGGAAGCACTAAGTAAGATGAAGGTACAAAGAGGAGAGGGGAAAGGAAAAGAAACATCTATTTTTGGACATTAAAAGAAACTATTTTAAAAGTCACCAGTCTTGGCAAGGAAAAGTACTTGATTTGAGGTTTGCAAGTGAGAAATTATATTTTTAAAGATGGCATGAAGCCTGCCCTTTGTCCCACAGGATCTAATCCAACACCAGCTGAAATCACTTGCCCATGGACTTGGACTTGGACTTTCATGTAAGTTAATACTTTACATAAAAACTCACAGCTCAAAATTACCCAACAGAAATGTTTGTAATAACTACCTTTCTATAAAAAATAAGCCTCCATATTTTTAGGAGCATTTTAAGTATTTACTATAAAATTTTATTATATATTAAACTTAATTACCCAAATTAAATTCTCAATTATTGTACCTGTGCGTGCTGTTTTATTCTTTGCTTCAGTAATGCCAGACAGTATAGTGATTCAATTAGATTTTAAAATTTTGATTGCATTTATTCCGGTATTTCAAGCTGGTGGTGAACTAATGATAGAACCTGGTTAAGCTTTAGTATTACTGACAGTAACCATGCAGGCTCTGTACTGCCAATCATGGCTGGCAACACACCCGGGGATTTTTTTGGAAGAAAGACAGCAGTGATCAAACAAATGGGACTGTCTTCTAGGTCCTAATGTTGAATCAAAAGCAGATTTCCATTTTGAAGCCAAATCTTTCTCAAAACCAGGTTTTCATAGATGAAAACATTACATTACCTTGGGGGAAAAGGGAAAGGATACAATAAGAAATTTTAAGGCAAATAAGCGTTATAGTTTGCCAAGTATATGACTGCTGACAATTAATTTCATTTATGCACTTATGGAACATCTTTTACATTCTTATATCCAGCATAACAATCTCCTCCCCCCACACCCTGAGTCTCCACAGTACTAAACCACCAAAATAAGAAGTTACATTCTTATTATTTTGATTTGAAATCTGAGTTCTCTGTTACTCTAAATGGTGTAGCAGCATATATTTTCTGGTAAGCTCACTGATGAGCTCTGCTAGCCATACAAATAATACAAACATAATTCACTGCAAAGATATGCCCCTTTCAGGGACCACTTCATTTATTCCTCACAGTAGCTGAAAAATCCAGGCATGAAATCATGTTTTCCAGCTATGCTTTTTGTCATATTTATGGTCTCTTTGGTAAAATCAAAGGAATGCACTTCTGTGTAATGGGGCATAGTTTGAATGGGGCACAGTAACCATCACACCATAAAATTTAGAGTTGGGCTGCTTGATTACAAAAGCATGTCCTCACTCCAGCCTTTGCACAATGCAGCTGTTTAAATCACTGGGAGTTTAAAATTGGAGTCACTTGAGAACTAAAATTGCATGTGATGGCAAAATGGAAGACAATATTGAGTTTGGGCTGCCAATTTCAGAGCAGTTTCTAGAAGTCTGACAAAATGATGAGATGAAGAACATGCAGCAGTCACTAAACTCCTTTCCTTTTGCTTGCATCATGAGATTTCTTATCCCAACTATTTATTGTGGGACCCCTCGGATTTAGAAACAGGTACCAACAAACGAGAACAGGGTAATCAGATTTTTGATGAATGGAGCCTTTAACTCCTGCTGGTTTTCTCTTGAGACATGCTCTCTGCTACTGCTCACTGGAACATGAATAAATGTTCATTTATTACTGTGTTGGACAAAATCTTGTAATCCCTACTTTGTTTAAAAATGTTCATGATGTGACAATCCCATGTAAATTTTCAAGTACAACATGCTAATGCAATGACCACCCTCCTTTTCCTTAAGGAGATGAGCCTAAAGAATGCTCCTGGGAGACCTCACTGCAGCCTTCCAGTACTTGAAGGCAGCTTATAAAAAATGTGGAGAAACTTTTTACACAGGCAGAGAGTTCTGGGAATGGTTTTAAACTAAAAGAGGAGAGATTTAGATTTGATGTTTGGAAGAAATTCTTCTCTGGGAAGGTGGTGAGCACTGGCAGATTCCTTGGAGAAGCTGTGGATGCCCCATCCCTGGAAGTGTCCAAGACCAGATTGGATTGGGGCCCTCAGCAACCTGGTCTAGTGCAAAGTGTCCCTGCCCACGGCAGGGAGCTGGAACTAGATGATATTTAAGGTCTCTTCAACCAAGTAATTTACAAGTTGATGCTGAGGAAGATTAGTATCATGGCTTAGTTTGGGCAGTGGAGCCACCTCTGATCACACCATCTCTGGAAGGCACATGGAGAGCTGGCCAATCCCCACAGCTTTCCTCTGGGAGCATGAGACAGAAGGAGGGGGAAGGTGACACCTCACCAGACACTCTAAGTTATGATAATTGCATTGTTATAATAAACTACAGGAGCTTTTATTTCCCCCTTGTATTTTTCCCTTGTATTTTTCATACTCCTGCACAGAAGCACCCAAACCATGTGAGCTGCCCAGGATACTCAGGATGACATGTGACTCATTAAAATTCAATAAATGCAGGTTTAATAGCATGCTTTTGCTGCTTTTCCTAATTTCAAATGCTAAATAACCCTATATCTCTTTCTCAAGGTAATTCCCAGTTTTCCAAAAAAGAGACATCACAATTCCCTACCCAAATATTATATACTAAAACCACAATCATTTATTTTTATCGCAAATATTTAAGAAAAATGCTGTGATTATCAGAGCTGATGCTAAATCACTGTCTCCTCAGGATGACATCTCAGAGGCGTCCAGATCTCATGTCAAAGCATCAGTTATCTCCCATGCAGGGCAGTTTCTGCAGGGCAAAGGCTAGTGCAGAATCTGTCCTCCGCTGTTTCCTGAAGATACTCTCACACACTTTCCACAGGAACTGCAGTTTAAGGATTAGCAGACACCACTGCAAGTCTGCTCCTTCTGGTTTTCTTATACTAATACACCCTCAGCCCTGTTGCCAGAAAAATGTCAGTAAATTCAATAGCTTCCAAAACCCTGTGATAACTGTGGGGCATCTGCAACAGCACAGGGATGAGCAGAGCAATCCTCCTTCTTTACAACCTCAAAACAGTTTTATTTGGAAATGAAGTGGAAAGCCATTGCTGAACCAGAGCATCACAGGGAAATAAGGGTACAACTCTCTTTTCAGCTGTTAAATGGTTAGAGTTCTCTTTTTTCCACATTTGCAGCTATTGTTTTTCTCCCTCCTATTGAATCTGGGTGGATAGTATTTCAGATCATTTTGATTTCCACCTGCATGAAATTTACACACATCTTGCATGGTCTGACATCACGTAATCTGCAAGATTAGAGTTAATTCTCTGTTTTACCTGATTAACTCCACTGAACTGATCACACTTGCTTCTCTCTGGCTAAGATGCACACAGCTGCTCATCTAAAGCATACAAATTATCTCATACCCTAGTTATGCTGCTGACACAAGGTCATGAAAAATGTGCCAACAAAACAGAATCCCCAGCGCTCCAGCAGACAACAACGAACCTCATATTTCACTATAACTTGGCAATTAAGTCGGAAGAAATACCTCGGGAGAGGAGCCATTCTCCAGGATTTCAAGCAGAACAAACCACTGCTGCTGAATTAGCTGAGACCCACTGCAGCGTGCAGGCAAAATCTAAACCATGCTGAAATGCTCTGTTCTTAACCTTTATAATGGCATAAATTAGGTTTCCTGTAAGTAAGGCACAGGGAATGCTGAGATCTGCTGCACCAAAGCGTGCTCAGCACGGCTCAGCATCACTTCCCCCTGCAAACAGCTGCAGTGGGAAGTGATGGACAACCCCACAGCCAGGGGACAGGGCTGTCCTGTGGGAGCACCCCACAGCCAGGGGACAGGGCTGTCCTGCCCCTGTGCCCGCTGGTGGCTGGTGCCCCAGACACAGGAGAGCCCACCGGGACCATCACCCTGACACCAAAGGCATTAATGACCTGAGGCAGGAAAAGGTGGATGCACCCCAGCAGAGACTTGTAATGAATCAATTATCGAACACTTGATAATTATTGGGCAATTATTGTCAGTTAAACTTCTGCAGACTGCAGGAAGGAGCCTTTCCATCTCTGCACAGCACGGCCCAGTGCATTACCATACACACACTTCCACGGCACCGGTATGGAACAATGTATTTTTCTGACAGGCACACAAATTTAGTTAGAGCACACTACCTGCAGAAGACACTGCAATGGCCCAGGGAGCAGAGCTGGGCTCATTGGAAGCGACAGCCACCTCCTCACAGGAACACCAGGGACGGGCAGAGCAGGACGCCAGGCCGGGGCAGGGCAGCGGCGGCAGGGATCCCGCAGCTCCTCTCACACAGACCCGCCTCCAGCTCGTCCCGGGCCACGGCTGTGCTGCCCAACAGCAAGAACTGTTACACACTGGGAAGGGAGGCTCAGTGCCGCTATCCTGTGTGGTCAGACTCGAAAAGGCACAAAGAAACACACCTGGAAACCCCAGAGAAAATCAGGTCCCAACCCATTTAGGAAAGCCTGGGCAGATGTGAAGCATGGTCTATTAGTCAAGCACAGTTTCAGATTTCACCTGTTCCTGCACTGGAAGAGGTCTGATATATTTTATGGACACAAAAATATCCCGCAGTTGACTATCATCATTTAACCTCATTTTTCCTTTCTAGAAGAGTTTCCTTTGAAGTTCCTCTGTGTATTTCATTATTGTCTTGGGATCTGGAAAAGCTGTTGTTACTTGAAACCATGAGATCTCATCCATTAAAGATGAGACTGAGCCAGGCAGCACTGGCATGGTACTGAGCACTCAGCCACAACAATTTAACCCAACTGTGCAAGAAAACCTTGATTAATTAGATCCTCAGTAATTATGCCTAAAACTACTTCTACTCTAAATGAGAGGAAACTAAATTGAAATAACAAATTTGAAATAGGAATAACACACTTTTTCACATTCACATTACCTATTATCAACTGTCTAAAATTATAGTTCACTAAGGATGAAATCCACTCCTGTCCATCATCCTCAGAAAATCTATACTGCCTGCAGGAAAACATACCAGCCACATGATGCATTATTCATAGGATTATAATCTTTCCTCTCTTTCCAGGAGCAATAAGATTTGCAGGAAAATAACAGAGAATGTAAAACACAATGCAAATCAAAGCCTAACAGGTAAGAGTTACCACCTAGTGCTGGCTTCACGCTCCAATGGCAGAAGCTGGGAAGGAGAGAGATGCTCCAGCCTGCACAGTAACAGCCCCCTGGGGAAGGGACACTGATTCTGCACCATGTGACAGGTACAGTAATTAAGAGTCACTTCTTTGCCATCAGAGGTGGGACCTTGCTGTGCCCTCCCACCCTCTCCCCCAGGATTACCAGCCCATTCCCAGTTCATCCCATCCAGCACAGTCAGCATGTGCATCACACCTGTGCTTCCAACTCATCTCACAACCCTTTTTCAGAGAAGGCACCACAGCAGACACGGTAACATCTCTCCAAACATACAACTGTTTTCAGTAAATCATTGTATCTGCTTTAACCACCCTGATCAAAATTAATTACAATCCCAACTGCAGAAATTCTCACAGCACTTACAATGAACTGCAGCCACACAAGAGAGGTCTTCCCAAACTTCCAGCAAATCTGAGCAGACACTGTGCTGCAGCACAGGGGCACAATATCAGTGTCTGTGTCCTGCTGGGGTGGGAGGGATGACCCCCCTGGACAACCCTGCCTTTCCCCAGCCAACGATGATCAATGGCACACTGGGAGAGAGGAAGCATTTTAACAGAGTTTAACTAAAAAGGAACTTTTGAAAACACCCTCTATCTGTTTAAAATTACATTAGAAGTAAGGTATAATGAATGTCTCTACATTCACTAAAGGATATATTATCTTACTGGAAACTCTTGTCTACAGGCCAACAATCATACATTTAAGTTATCACTTCCCAATTACACACAAATTAATAATTCACTGCCACAGGGAAAAATGAGCCCAGCCATGTATCATTCTTAGAGCAGCTAATTGGGCATGGAGTGGGATAGCTCTGGTGGTAAATGGTAAATAATGTGTACGGTACATCACATTTTGCATTTAATAGACAATTGAATTTGCTTCCTACTGAAAAAGGGAGAACTTTTTAATAGGTAAACCATTAATTTCAAGACTAACATGCAAGACTGCCTTCACACATCCACCTACTGTTACATATGTCCATCATACAGAGACTATTTAACAAGCATCACGTTTCAAGAGGTGTGTGTGCAGATACAGATGAATATATATATATCCATACATGTGTATACAGACACACAGAGAACCTTACAATTAAAATAAAATTCACTGTGAATTCACAGGTATAGAAGCCTCAAAAATTCCAAGAATAACATATTTAAAATTTTCAAGAGAATGATGATGGGTTGCCACTGTATCAAAAGCTTCTCAATCACATACCATTTATTTGAAAGTTTTAGTAAAATTAAATGAAAGTCATTGGCAAAATCCAACTGTTTTTTCCAATCTGTAAAACTGATTTTTTTTTTCCAATGCAACTGTAAAACTGAAGTCATTCACTGCAGGAAAGCTAAGGAGTGGAACTAGCTGCAGAGGGTTTTGTTTTGGGGTGGGTTTTTTTGTTGTGTTTTTGGGTTTTTTTTGTTGTGTTTTTTTTTTTTTTTTAAACAAAACAAAGCAGGTGACTTATCTTAGGGGCCGTTGAGTTTAAACATGAAAGAAATTACTCTCTGCCTTTCTCCATCCCCCTGGGCTAAAACCCCCACGCACACCTAAGCAATTCTCATGCAATCTATGTTCACTTAGTGCAGAGTGTTGCTCTCCCCATGGCACAACCATTCACTCACAGACCCACAGAAGACCTGGTAGGAACAGAAGACTTCAGAGCTTGAAAACTGAACAAATCTACTCTACACAGAGCAACAGTTTCTCTTTCTTAAGGCAGTTAGAAAAATTGTGAAAATCACCTTGACATAACCATGGTGATGTTATGTAGGGGTGTTCAGGTGTAATGACCTAAATGCTCTCTACTTTTTCCACACTCCTAATAATGCAGAGATACTCAGACCCTTTCCACTCTCCCCTAGAAGCACAAGAGGGAAATAAATCCTTTAACATGTTTTCCTGGCTGACACTGAACGAACTCATCAACCCACAGCGGGATGCAGTGAGATCCAAAACTGGACTCTTTGTAGTTGAACAGGAACAACTTTAGCCAACTGGAAACTACTCATGATGGAAAACTTTATGATTTTTCTTTTCCAGCAGATTAATTGAAGGAAAAGTTTAACTTGATATTTCATTCCAGTATCTACTGGCAACTGATAATCAGTGATAACTGCTATGCTAGCAATTCAGGATTGAAAGCATTTCTCCTCCTTGCAAATGGCATCACACATTTGGAATTGATAATGCAGAGAGATTTGGCCTGAATTCCAAATTATCTAAGGATCCAAACTCATGATACTGATTATTTTTCAAATCTCATGTTTTCAAAGACAAACTGAAGTTCACATTCCCTCATATTCCCTTGCATGTTTGAACTATTAGAAAATAGCTGGTTCATGTTTCAAAGGGCCTGATTTTCTAATAAAAGGACTTGAATTTTCTCCTTTATATTATATTTTTATCATGCAAAATTCTCAGCTAATCCACAGCCTCCAATTGCTAAGGAATTATTACAGATGCCATGGTATCAAATATCTTTGGGAGAAATCCCCAACCCACTGTAAATCAGTACATCTGTTAAAACAGAAATGTAGACTATTCTGTACAAGAAAATAAAAATGAAAAGACAACAGAAAAAAACCAACAAAGGTAATTTTCACTCAATCCACACTGGCAGGTGACTTAGGAGACAGTATGTTGGCAGGAGGTCTCAGCACATTAGAGGAAAGATCATAATTAAAAGTCAAATGATTTTAAAATCATTGAATTGTTTAGGTTGGAAAAGATCCTTAAGATCATTGAGCCCAAATGTTAACCCAGCACTTCCAAGTCCACCATTAAATCATGTCCTTAAGCTCCACATCTACACGGCTTTTAAATACCTCCAGGGATGGTGACATTTTCATTCCACTAAATGAAAAAAACACAGAACCCACACACAAAACTACTGAGTTTACACTGCATAGACAGCTTAAAACTAACAAGGTTTAACTCAAAACTTTTTTTTATTAAAGTATGAATGCATTTATGCTGGAGAACAGTTACATACATTGTAAAGCAACAAGCATATTTTCAAGAGGTGTGGGCCCTCCTCAATACATCTCCATGCTCAATCTACATGCTTTACCACTGGACTCGCACATACACTCTCACATACAAACACAGAGACACAAAACACAGACACAGAGCTATCTGCTTGGATTAGCTTTTCTTTTAAGGCTTCTGTAAGGTGCCCTAGTGCCCCTAACATGACCATAGTTACAAACAAAATTGTACAAAGGAGCAGCATTACTTGCAAACTATTGATCTGCTCTCAGCCTTAAAAAATATCAAGTGAAACAAGTTTTTCCTTTATTTGAGTTTTATTAAACATCTGCATTTAAGAAAGGCATGACTGTATATCTGTGAACAAGGAAAGATACGGGAACGTTAACATGAGGTTCTCAACCAGAACAGATGTTCAAACCTGACTCCTAAGGGACCTTTGATCTTTACAGTGAGGCAGCCCTGTGTGGTGAGACACGGCCAGCTCCATCCCACCAGGGTTGCTCGACCAGCAATGTGGAAAGTGGGGACACAGAGCTGTGCCCACTGTGCTCGGATCTCATCAGACCTGAGGTTGATGAGAAGCCACAGTTCAAACACTGACACACCCAAGTGCCCCTCAACTTTTCCCAGGGGTCCCCCTCCTGCAGAGCACATCAGGGTAGGATAATGCACAGACTGCAGGGCTGACTTGCTGAACCCCCAGCCAGGGGGTATTTCTGCCCACCCCTTTTTGGTATCCTGCAGAACATAGTCTGAAACTGCAACTACTGGCGTTGGGTGAAAGATGTGGCAATAGGTATATTAAGAAAATAGGTACAATGAATAAAATAAAGGATAGCATATGATATAATGTGTACATACAAGCATCTTTCATTTTTTATCTGTGAAATGTGAATTAACTGCAGAATGCCAGGCCATTAGTCTAAAAGGCTATGTATGGCTGTCTTAGCCTACGCACGGTCAAAGGATTTGTGTGATGTGTCATGGGGAAAGATTCTTCGGGAACCATTAGGGCTTTCCAGGCCTACTTGTTCTTGTGCATCAGCATCAGCCCACAGCTAGGAATGCCAGAGAAGCAACTAATAAAATTGCCTGACCAGTCTTGTAAGAAAAACAGGAATGACTGTACTTCATGGTATGCACCTGAACTAGAGACGAGAAAGGGACAGTGATGGGTGGGTGACAGAGGTGGGAGAGGGAGATTTTTTTCTCACTTTTACAACAGCAGCAGATTTCAATGCAACGTAATTACTTTAATGATGCATATCTGTAGGTACCAAATTGCTCTTCTGATTTAAAAAGCTGGTCAGACAAGTGTTTGGCAGTCCTTCCATTACCCAGTTTCAATTGTTGCTTATTCATCTATCAACTCTCATTCCCT
Organism: Hylia prasina; assembly: GCA_013397195.1. Classification (NCBI taxonomy): domain Eukaryota; kingdom Metazoa; phylum Chordata; class Aves; order Passeriformes; family Sylviidae; genus Hylia; species Hylia prasina. The sequence continues at coordinate 1,691,135 of VYXD01016610.1, forward strand.
AAGCCATTTCTGCCTTTGCTGAACCGTGAATGAGTTCAGTCAGCCATCGTCAGATTCAAATTCATGAGACACTTCCTCCGATGAGCTGTTCCTGTGGATCCGGCCGTCGCTTTTCATGCTGTGAAAAGTCTTCTTAAAGGCCTCCATCATGGCATGGGCCAGCTTCTTGGCCTCCAGCTTGCTCTCACACTCCACAGCGTGGCAGTCCATCTGGTAGGACAGGTCATCGTTGATCTCCCGATAGACCCAAGCGAAGATGTTTGGGCTGACGTTGTGGTCAGCAGTGCAGTAGGCTATACGTGCTACCTGAAAGGTATCCATGTGCACTGTGGCCTCACCTTTGAGGTCCAGATGATGCAGCCAGACTTGGAAAGGGCGAATTTCCAGAAGGGCATTAGCTGGGTAAACATCCTCCCTGGTGAGCGTGTGCTTCTTCCACAATTCAATGACTGGTTTTTCTGTGCAGCCTGACAAAAATTGCATCCCTGTTGTGGAAACCTTACCCAAATATGTAACCTGCAAAGAAGAGGAAAGATAGGTGAAAACACAGAGAGCAGACTCTGGTGGTACTTCCCGCCATCCCAGGGAGTTTCACTGGGAAAATAAAAGCACACAACTCCCCCCACAACTCCCCGACTTCTGCATCATTTTCAGTAAAACAGTTTTCAAACTGCCTTCCAAATATTTGCTTTTGCAGATGCTGACTTCACCATTCAAACCCAGAGATTAAAAATGCCCAAGTGTCTGAGTTTCAAGGCATTCCACTTTCTTCACCTCCCCTAGAAAGCCCAGCTTTAGAGCCCATGACTATCCCCAAGTGCAAGTGCCATTGGAGCAGGTCACAGGTAGTTGTGATGCAAACCACCATTTTTTTTCCTTCATATTATATTCAGATGATTTGTTTGTATCATATTTCAAACATTAGTATTAGGGAGATGGAGACATTCTCAGTTTGATAATGCAAGGCTACAGGGGATCAGAAAAGCATGATCAACAGCAGAGGATTTTAAACTGTTTGAATGATTCTTTTCCAAAATAATCCTGTTTTTCCACTACTTCTGCTACTTCTACTTAAGTATGAAGCCAGAGCTGTTCAAAAATTTATCTTTGAGCAGGGCTGAGATATTTATTACATCAATTTAAGGAAATATGCTGTTAAAAAATCTAGTAATAAATCTACCTAAGTTTAATCACATCATCTCTCTGCTTTCCTGTCTGGTCCTTTTGAGCAAATATCCTGTTAGCCCATCAGCACAGGAAAGCAAGGTGGTTTTAGTGCCTTTACAGTAATTTGTTCACAAAATACCAAATTCACTAGGAGGTCCACATCAAAATTCTGTATTAAGCCTGTGCAGAAACATACCCCTAAATCTGTGCAGCTACTAATGAGGTTTCCTTCTGCTTACAGCTGAATGGAAGATTATTTTACCTGGGAAAAGGGATTTTCTCTAGGAAAGACAGGTCAATGCCACATAAATGCAATTATGAAGATTATTCTATTTATTGCTGTTGTCAGGATGGTGCATTTAAGAACAACTATATGAAAGCAAAATTGTTTCTCATTTATCTCTTGCAGCAGTAAGTGCTTGAGACAGAATCTTTTACCCTTTGCTTGATGTCTTATAACCTCCTCTACATTTTACTCAAGGCATTTGGAGGAAAAAAGTAATCACATACACTTTCCAAACTAATTTCTTCAAAATTCTGTATTAAACACACAGTGCAGGTTATTTTTATGTTGTAAATGTGTTAAGAAATGTAAAGAAAAAATATGGAATTTCCACATTTAAGCACATTTTAAAAATCATAACCACAAGAAATACTGGATTTGTAATCCAGGCAAACAAAATTTTCCACAAGAAAAATATTTTGTTGCATGCTTCATACATTTTGTTAAACTCAGAGGCCTAAATTAAGCCATAATTAAGGGAAAAAAGCTTACAAAACTTTATGAGAAGTCTGTGTGTCTTAATCATGCTTGCCAAAAACCAATTTCATAGCATTGACATTTCAAAATGGGAAGTCTTATTCTTTGCCTATAAATATTCATGATTTGCACAGGGAAAATGTTGAATCTTATTAAGGTTTTGGGTTTGAGTTTTTTTGGGTTTTTTTTTTGAACAGTGGGAAACACAACAGCTAGAACAGTTAACAAGGCAAGACTTACCAGTGTTTTGCCTTATTTTATTAGTGATGAGAGCTGAATCCCTAAAGTACTGTAGAAAAACTTGAAAGAAAACCTCAGAGTTCACAGCGCCAACTAAACACATACAAACAGCACATACAGGACCAAAGAGGAATGTGTCTGCAGCATACTGGGGGGTATTTCAACATATATCCAAAGTCAGATTGCTTTGAACAGAGCAAGATCATTGTGCAAATTTGCACATTCAGTATATTCTCCAAAGGTTCGTTCAGCCCTGTTTCATACTCACAAGCCAGCTAACAAAAGACGAACACTGTAAACTGACATTTGGGGTCAAATTCAAAGCCCATTGCAGCATCAGAAGTCCTTCACTCACTTCAAAGAGATTTGCACAAAGACTTTAAACCCCAAGGAACAGCAAAATTTTCTCTTGTTCATGCACTTTGTCCCTGCCCAAATACAGCTTTGAATCCCTGGCCGCAGGAGAGGGCTGCCACCACTGCCACATTCTGCTCCCCCAGGTGCTGGTTGGAGAAGCCCAGTGTCACCTGGAGACTGCAGAAATCAGCACCTCTCATGAGTGCACATCCTGCAGGAATGCAGGGAATAGTTTCACTACTGGCTTGTCCTCAAGACGATGCTGCTGCCAGCTTGTGAGCTGCCCTGAGCATGAGGATTGGGAGAGGGGAGGAAAGCAGAGACAGCTCCATCCCAGTCAGCGTCACTGAGCTCTGTGCTGCAAATTCACCCCAGCATACAGCATCAGCTTCTGAGCATGGGAACCTCCCCAGTGGTGCTTAGACACCTTCAGCAGCCAAGGAGCAAGATCAGAGTAAGCTCTCACGCAGCAGCATAAACTGAATTTAATGTTCTACTCTGTTCCTCTGCAGCAGCTAACTGCAACACCCTGTTGGCCATCAATCCGTGTGTGGCTTGTTTAAGAGTGAAGTTACAAAAAATAATGTATTTCCCTAAAATAAAGTATTTGTATTTCAAGAAGAAGAAGAAAAAAGCAGTGAATTACTCTGTAAGCAGCCAATGCAAAAGTAACTAATAATAAGTATGGAAGTCTGGCTTGTTTACCAAATGGGATGTACTGGTCTGATTTACTGTCCCAGTTCTGTCATGCTATAACTGTGTAGGAACCTTCGGAAAGTTGCTTCTTTTAACATCACTTTGAACTTCCATTATATAAATTTCATTTTCCTTTGAGGACGCATCCATAAATATTTATAAGGTGCTTAGACATTACAATAAGGAGTTCACAGGAAGGAATAAACAAAGCCTCAGCTTTAGAGTTTCTCCTGCACTGTGTCTTATATAGAAACATCTACATCTAGTAGTGCTGTTACTTTTTGGCTTTTTAAATGAATGATATTTTTTCTTCCTAGTTGAGATACAAGCATCTGACAAGAGTAGAATCACTGAAGCTCTTGGTGAAGACAGCTGTCTAACATTTCATCACAGCATGGTCTCCTGCTAAAACAGAACAGGGATACAGGGGCTGTGAGACACCTCCACTCTTTCACCTACGAAAAGGTACTTCTCCCTGAGCTCGGAGTTACAAGGCTATTCCACAAGCAGTGGTGCCTGCATCTTGGCTCCTGCCTCGACACGTCTCACAGCATACCCACCTTTGTTTAAATGCTCAGAAACCACTGACCACACATTACAGTGAAGCTATTACAGTACAAGCGTCTTCCTTTCCAATTTCCAAGTCTGCCAACCAAAGATCAAAGAACATATCATTCCTTTCATTATCAGATGGAAAAGAAAGCTATTTTGAGGCAAAAATTCTCAGGTGGTCTTTCCCGTTATTATCATTGATATCTCATCAGTGTGAACTCAGCAGGTATTATAAAAAGAAGACCCCAAAGCAAAACAGAATTTCATCTTTAATACTCATAAGAACCAGATGTGAAGGGCACAGAAAGACATTAGCAGTAGCAGCAGTAGTGGTATTGTTGCAGTTCTCACTGCACCTAGAAAAGCACATGGACATGCCTGAACAGCTTTACTGACCAGAGAATGATCACTGACAAAGACAGGCAAAGCCACAGTGCAGGCTGAAAGCCACATCTGTGATAATACAGCTCTGACCACCAGCAAAAGTTCGCCAGGACTGAATAGTGCTTTTTCTTCCCTCTGAAACTCTGGAAGTCACTTGGCAGCAAACATCCATCCAGGAAAATTACTTATTTGTGCAAGTGTGGCATGTCCTACAGCATCCTATACACAAGTGAGGCCAGGAGCTTTATTCCCTCCCCTCTAGGGCTGTTAGGCACTGGAATAAGCTGCTTGGGGAAGTGGTGGAGTCACCATCCCTGGAAGTTTTCAAGAAACAACTGGTTATTTCCAATCTTAATCATTCCATGGTTCTGATTCTAGCCTCAGTGCAAGGCACAGTAGCTACAGATTGGTTGTAACAAGTAAATTATGATGAAGCTGTTACAGCTTGTACTTGTTTTTGGCGCTGTCTTTTAAGTGAGAAAAGGAATGCAAAGTCAGCTCAATGCCATTGTGTTAACCTTAAGTAGTGAAAGCATTTCCTATCATATCTTCTACCAGGGATAAGAGTATATTTCTTTATGGCCCTTTTAGTCCTTTGGTTTGTGTGTTACATCTGTCCCACAAATTTCTGGAAGACACGTACACCTCACAAAAATTTCTTGCGCATGTTAAAAATTATCCACATTCTTTCCAGCCTTTCTATGGCAAATTTCATCCTCTGGCAAGCCACTGTCATCAACCATGACATCAAATACACTTGAGGCTTCAGCACTTCTATGCTTGAAAGCATTCAAACCTTTTGTAAAAGCCAAGATGCCCTGAAGAGTTCCTTATTTCACCCCAGAGATTTGCCAATACCAGTGTCAGTACCTGACAAAACTGTCCTCAGCTGAAAAATGCTGGGCCTTTGCCCTTTTGTAATGCAGCTACACCCATGTGACACATAGAGACATCTCATGTCAAAGGACATGAAGAATAATTGATGTCATTTTTCATGTACTCTCCTGGAAATGCAGAAATATCTGAGTATTTTGACGTCGTTGTTTTCAGCCCCTTCAGTCCAATAATGTATAGTGAAAATGTCTTTTAATAACCATGTTCAAGAGCTTACCAACTTTGAAAAGACCAGTAGAGCAGCTGCCACATTTACACTTCTAGCACAGTATGATTTGTCAGAAGTAATAAGGGTTTTTTTCTTTTTCATCATTGATCTCATATTGATCACTTGCAATTCATAGGAGATAAAGAGCAGCTCAGCTTCTGCATGTGTTGACCTGACCTCAGATCTGACTCCCCAATGGATCATATGTTCATACTGCTCCTATCTCACAAGCCTCACTAGGGCACCTAAAGTTTAGGCAGTCAAATGACTTTTTCTCCTTCTGCTCCCTATCCCCAGTCCATAGACTATCAGTGCTCCAAGAAAGCAGATCCAAGCTGTAAAGGCCCATAATTACTGCATTACAGGAGGACAGATGCTCTCTTGGCACAGGAACACATACCTCACAGGACTCTGGGCTCTCTCACTTTTCAAGACCATGGTCAAAAGACCATAGGTAAAATTAACTCCTGGGTTATTTATTTAATATAAATATTTCCTCCATAAGAGATAAGGAGGGTCTTTGTCAGCAAAATCAACACAGAAAATGAAAAAACAATTTAAACAGACCACTGACCTTGAGCCGGCAGGTATTTAATCTGCAAATTTGCAGTCACCAGAGGATGCCCTAGAGGATCTTGGGCAAATCTTAGTAGTAGATGACTGTCTTTTTTGTTGATCAGTATTTTAAAATAAACATTCCTTTAGCCTCAAATTTGGTCTAGTTGCCACTGATTATGTTTGACCAAGACAGTAAGATATTCCTCACTTAAATGTGAAGCAAACAGAGGTAATGAGACATTTTCTTCCTGAAAGCAGAATTGCTCCTGCGGCACCTTGAGGATATGTGGCAAAGCAGAAAGTGACTGTAGGAGTCTGTGTTAAGATGCACAGGTACAGACCCTCCAGTCAGCAAGTGGAGTGTGTCAACCATCACAGAACCATGGAAATATCAGGACTGGAAGAGACCTTCAAGATCATAGAGCCCAAGCATCCACTCAGCACCACCACTGCAACCCCTACACCCCTGAACTACATCACCCAGCACCAGATCCAGACACCTCTTAAACACCTCCAGGGATGGCAACTCCACCATCTCCCTGGAAAACCTGCTCCAGTGGCTGAAGTTTGTCAGTTTGTCCCAGCCAAGCAAGAACCACCGGCCTAAAGATCGGGTAAACTTGCAGAAGTTTTAAAGAAGAACACAGAGATTTGAAAGAGAGCAGCCAAAAGCAGGTTTAGGAGGACATATGAATGTCTTGTTTAAAATTGCTGCAAGAACACACACATGGAGATGCTCCCTGGCTTTGCAGCACAAAAGCAGATGCAGGATGAGAAAGTTCAAGCTTCACCTAGACTCCAGGCAAATATTTTTGAAGTTAGGACACAGCAAGCTTCATCTCCACATCATTACAAGGTCTGGAAACCTCTGCAAGAAGTTGCTACTCAGAAAACCTCTGCTCAGCTTTATTGCAATGTGTGCAAAAAGCCCCCAGTGGCACCTCCAAGCTGAGTGGTTGGGGAGAATCAGGGCTCACCAAAGACTCACAAATTTGATGGCTGAAACTAGTTTTTCTTTTACTCCCAGTGGAGCTGGGATACAAGGGGACATGCCTGCAGCCTGCAGCTGCCCAACAGCTTGGTAAGTCCTGGCACAGCTTCCATGTCAATAAAAGCAGATTTAGCTGTGGAGTAATTTTCAACATCTTTAATTAACACATCCAGCTCCAGGCACAGCAGGAGCGCTCTGTGCTGGACAGGGTACCCGTCTCACCACACCAGCTCAGCTCTCCTCACCCTAAAGCACAGTGACTCAGCCTCAGGCTGGCAGCTTGGGATTTAGAGCCAAAAGCTGCTTTTTGGCTCTGAAGGAAAAACAAAAATATCCCAGACATTCCACTGGATCACTGAGCAAATACCATGAACTGCATTCAAGCGACGTTTGCTTAAGACCCAAAAAAATAACTCAGTCAAGTAAAAAGGCTGCACAGTTTCCCTCTGCCTGTCACTGCTTCCTCAGCTACACTGCCTGTGTCCAGCCAAAGCCTTGCAGCATGAACACGAGGGTCTTTGTGGGCACGGCGGGGCTCCTCAGCACACAGAAATGCACAGTAAATGCAGTAATGTGGCTTACAGAAATATGTGAACAACTGTTTTATTTTTGAGACAAAATTCAGAGGGAGAACAGACTGAGCTAGGCAACTATTTAATGGAAAATAACCATCAACTCTGAGGGCTGCCCACTGGACTAGGAGGGGGAAAAAAAAGACATCAGTCTGATTTATTCCAAGGAATCAAAGGATAGCTCCAGAATAAGCTGGAAGCATCAGCACCTCTTCAGCAGTTAAGTCAACAGCCAGCATCTGACTCCTTTTGTGGGACCAGAGCTGAACTTAAGTCTTAAAACAATGCTACAATTGAAAACAAAAATAATAAACAAGCCCAGCAAGAAATGCATTTGACTCTTTACATCTTCAGAACTCCTAAGGAAAAACAACTGCTGGGCAGCAGCTGCTCCAGCTGTCCATCTGTCCCCACAGCCACACTCACAGCACCCTTTGCAGGTGCCTTTATTTTCCCATGTGTTTCTGAGCTGCGACCACGCAGCAGGTCCTGCCTTACTGCCCCCCAGGAAGGGGTCACCACACAAGTAAGGCATAAGGAGATAGCACAGAATAGTCATTTTGGATATAACTAAATGCCTTTGAAGGACAGAAGAGCTCTCATTTGTCATTGTAGGACATGAAAGAAAGATGAGAGACTCCAAATATTTCAGAAGGCAAAGAGCATAGAAAAAAGGCTTTACTGTCTAATTCTTACTACCTTTTATAAGGTGTTCTGATACAGACTTAACATGATTGGTGAATAGGAACAACACCTCTCTGATCCCGGTGACTAAACTAAAGAAACAGCAAAACACCACCTGGGGAAAGATTGTTTTGAGAAAGGATAGTTGTTTGCAAGATTGTTTTGAGAAGAAGCTTTCTTGAGAAATTTTCCCTTGGGAAAAGGTTAGCAGCTGCTAGCAGGTTAAAATCTCTCAGACCCAGAAATACCAGGCCCACATTCATTATTTTTAGTCCATCGTTGTTCATTCAGGTTTTACAGCCTCCATGCTTCTCAGAAGCTGTAGCACATGAAGAAGGAAGAGCTAGAGCGTTGTGAAAATACCTTTTCTTGAAAAGTGCTTTTCCCCAGTAGAAAGAAAAACGTAATACCAATTTCAGTGCTGCTGCTTCTGAGGTTGCCTAGGAAAGCCCTTTACCACGGCAGCAGGTAGAACAGGTGAGTTACTGTGATCCAGGGTGGGTGCCCCAACATCCAGTCTGGGACAGCACCTTGGGATTGGGGCTTTTCTGAGGGCAGAGCTCACCCATAATGACTTCTCACTTCTCAAACACAATGCAGGACAAACACTCCAGGAACGGCAGATGACTGGCATGAAAATGCAGGGCGTATCTCTGAGATCCTGTCCCAGCCCTGAGTAAGACACCCCAAAGCACACAGACATCTCAGAACCCCTCTTCATGGCCAAATAAACCTCTCATCTCCCAGGGCAGAGCTCTGCCAGGCTTCCCAGTGATGGCAACTGGGGAGGGGAGCAGAAGACAAAAACCTCTGCAGAATGCCTACAGAAGTTGAATTCTCCTTATCCTATGTGATCAGCCCCATCACCAACACCACCCCACACTGCTTGAGGACATGGGAAAACACATTAACATTCGGCAAGTTTAAGATTTAGTAAATATATGTACTGGAAGACAAAAAATTTACCCTTGATGGCTTAATTTATAAGCTCTGAGAGAAAAAAAAGCCAACAAGAAAAAGTCCACTGAGTCCACAGGCCAAACAGACAGTGTGGGGTAAATAAGGCAGCAAGCCAAACCTTCCTTCTGGAAAATACTCCTGAGAAATACAATGATCCAAGCTTTTCACGTTTCATTACATCAGGCTGCTACTCAGCAAGTCTCTTTATAAACTACCCCAGGTATTAACCTACTGCCCTCGGTTAGACCTAAGAGCATCTAACGTATATCCAGTGACCAGGAGTCTCTGCCTCACTGGCAAAATAGTTAACCAAACCCAAACACAGCCTCAGCAAGAGCCAGCTCTGCTCCCTGCAGCCTCCCGTCAGCAACAAAAGGATCGCCTCTTGCATTTCATTCTCCACTGGGCAGGAAGCTCTTTTTGTGGTTTGGCTTGTGGGGGTGAATCTGAAATGAAATCAAGTGGAACTGGCAAACTGCAGTGAGCTTGCAGTCAGAGACTCTTCGGCCCTGGTGTGAGTGGAAGATTTACGCTGCACTATTTAAAACTCAAGAAATCAATTTCATTCTAGCAGCAATTTAAAAATGTTGTCGTGCAAGACATAACTGAATGAACAAATACATCCATCACACACAACCTCAGCAGGGCTGCTGGACACCCTATTGTACAAGTCGATGATTACTTTTATTCCCAAGTATTTTCTTTATGTTGCTATTTAGATCACTTTCCTCCTTTGTCTCCTTGCATTGCCTCATGTAACTTCCTCTGTACTCAGTTACCACTGGGTTGAAATTAATACTTGGATAAGCCTGTTTGTTTCCCACTGTCCTTCAGGAGTCTTCACAGGCAAGGAGAGAGGTGGAGGCAGCTAGGAAAGTGAGAAAACCAACCCACTCTGTAGCCACCATTGCAATTCACAAAACATTCCTTCACACAAAGTTCTTCCAAGATGTTTGCTCTGCTACCTCAAAACCTTCTCACTGAAAACATCCCTTCTGCCAGGAGAATGTGGCATAAGTTTGCACGAGCACTATCTCCCTGCAAACAGACACCTACCTTCATGTTTATGTTCAAAGTACACACAAAACTTTTTCACTACACATTCTTTATTCACTTGAGGTTGAAACCAAACATGGAAATCTGATTAAGCACTGCATCATGTTTCAGAAAGTTTTTTAGTCCGGGCTCCTCACAGCTGTTGTCTCATAGCAGAAGGAAGGAGCCCATGGACACAGAGGGGAGCAGACTGTTCACTTTTACTTTGTTCCCCTTCCTTTCCTACCCACAGAAAACTCACTTTGGCACCAGTCCATCAAAAACTTCAGTTGTACCTCATGGAGCATGCTAAGAGGGAGTACAGGAACAGTTACATACTTCAGCCACCTTTCCCACTGAGGCACGTGTATTTTACATGCTCTCCAAGACTTTGGGCACTGAAGCACTCCCAGAAAGCCACGCAGAATGCATGTTTTTCACTATCTTTTATAGTCAAGAGATCTGTCCTCAAGGTTCCCTTCTTTGTGCATTCTCCAGGAGATCCTTGTGTTTCTCCTTTAGTTCTTCCTTTCAAAAGAAGATGCCAAGTAATAAAATTGAACAAAACCTCTGTTACTAAGACTTTCAGTTCTGGAGACCAAAAATCTCAACTGCATTGATTCCTGGCACAACTTGACAACACCTGAAATTAAGAACAAAAGGGAAGGGAGCCAACTTCTGGAACTACTGAAGATGACTACAAATTTGGATTGTATATCAAAGGAAATGTCAGGTCTACATCGCAGGAAGAACAGAAGTAATGCCCAAAATTATTTCAATTCTTCCTCCCTCAAGTGCTTTAAGACCAGTAATATTCAAGAAAAGAGAAAAAAAATCACAAAACAAACCACAGAGACTCCCAGAAATAGCAGCACTTGCTCCTTCTATCATTCACACACTGCAAATGAAACACATTCCCTGAAGAGTACAGGGGAGCACAGAAATATCAACCCCATATAAATGTAATTGTACCCACATCCCGCAAAGTCTCGATTAAAATACTCTGTCGTTACTTTTACATCTCCTTCATGAATCGTTATGTGAAATGAGTTCCATGACTTAACAAAACCCTTTGCGACTTTTCCAGCTCTCACAAGTTTTAGCATCTCCAGGAAAAGTCTTCTTTGAAGGCTGGAGAAGAAGAAATACAGTGCCTACACTGGGATGGAGCACTTACACTGCAGCAATGAAAAACAGACCTTGCATATTTCAACTTAATAAAAAGCACTAAACACATTATGAAGAAGAAAATACAGTTAAACAACTCTTTTTATAGCTAAATGAGTCCTTAGATAAATATGCCTGATTTATCATTTGTTTGCATTATCAAATTCTGGATCCAGGCCACAGCAATACAGGCTCTACACAGACAAGAAAGAAAACCATCTCACTGCCTCTAAGGTTTATGACACTGTATTACAATTAAACCAGAAATTTCCCACTCAACAATGCAACAGTATGTTAGCACACTAAACAAGAGACTTTAAAGGAATAAATAAGTCCCAAAGACTATAATGATGGAAGTCAATAGCGCCATACAGTTTTTAATTCATTTCCGAAGCCATGATTCATAGTGCCTCCAAGGTCCTGTTTTCACAATGGATTTAGTGCTTTCCTGTGTCTTCAATATAGTCACTTTGCATTTAGAGAATGTTTTTCCAACCAGCACAGAAGGACCTGAAAGTGATCCTTAGGCCCTGTGAATGAACTGGGTATTCATCAGGCTCTCTGGGCTCCAGAGATGCTCATCTGGGAATTTCTCTCTGCATCAGGAGGCTTTTCACAGTGTCACAGAGGGAGCCTCCTTCCTTTTCTGATTAATTTAATCACAGTACCACCCAAGCGCCTCTCCCAGAAAAGCTACATTGCCTCCAACCCATTCTCTTGGCTGCATTTCACCTCTAAAGTGACAAGCCTACAAAGCAGCCAGAAATACAACCCTTAACCACCTGCAACAAAAACCGAGACATGGAGATTTCTGTAGTGCTAATTTCAGCCAAGATGAAAGGAAACACTAAACGTAGGATGGGAGAGCCTGGAAAGCAGCACTCCAAAGTGAAGGACTGTCTGGAGGAAAGAAGGGGATGGGGGCAAAGGTCCTCTTCTCTGGGGACAGCTCCAGTTATCACTGCTGCAATTTATGTCATCTATTACAGCAGCTTGCCCCCAGTTCCATTCAGATGGCTGCAGGTCAGACTGATCACTATTCACACCAGTTTTACAGCAAGCTCCTAGGAGCTCCCTTCATATCCACAGTTCGTCTTTCTGTATTGCAGAGGTCGTGGCTTTTACAAAGGGCAGAAAATTCATTTTCATAGTTTCCATTGGCCCTGAAGTTGACTTTGCAAAGACAAAATCTACAGCGAGTAGCCCTGCTGTTGGTCTGTTTGATAAAGGACAAACTGGTGCAAATATTAGAGCTCTAAGGAAAAAAAGAAACTACTTATGAAAATAAAGAAATCCTTCACTGTTTTTCTTCACATTTACCATCTTTATGCAGTAATGAATACCAGCAGCTAAAAGCATCATCATTCTATTTTCTGCATTCCATTTGCAGTCCAGCAGTCACTGGGTCATGGCCAAGCTGTAGGGAGCAGAGAGCCCACCAGGGGCTTTCCCACTGACACACAGGCACCTTTACCCCAGCTGCTGCTTGGCCTAACCAGGGACAGAAGGCCAGTTCTGAATAATGCAACACTGACTCTGAAATGGCCCTTCATCATGACAACAGACTACAATTTCCTAAAGAAATTACAGGATGCCTTTGACATTCTCTTGAAGCAAAATTCATCACATGAAGCACAGTAGCAAAATAAACTTAAGGAGGTCTCACTAACCAAAAATCAACATATGGCTATGACTGCAATATATAGATGGTAAAAATCTCAGAACTCTTATGATTGTTTTCTATATAAACAATTATTCCAACATTTTCCATTAACAAGGTGTTTCACAGCTCTGTAACATGCAAAAACTCAGTCTCATTTATCACCATCCTAGAGTTATAATTTTTCATATAGCTGTTAAAATTATTTAATAGAATAAGCAAATCTTTTTTAAGAGTTTAATAATTCTTGACCATATCAAACTAAGAGTACAACTAGCACATGATACTTTCTCTGGCACTTTCCAGGATCAGATGGAAAGGAAGAAATAAAGAAGAATAAAGAAGAATAAAGAAGAATAAAGAAGAATAAAGAAGAATAAAGAAGAATAAAGAAGAATAAAGAAGAATAAAGAAGCAATGTCCGACCTGACAAAGCAGTGGTCAAGACAGGAATAACTGCTCACAGAGGAAGGTTTCTCTTCCCCAGAGAGCAGGAACCAAATATTTCCAGGCATTTTAAGAAAGCCCATGGGTTTTGAGTGCTCTCCCCCTTTGCTTTGAGATATTGACAGAGAGATTTTCAAAAGAGCATGGACAGCAATGCGTGTCAAGCATTTTAAGAAAAGCTGACCATTCTCTTAGTATCTAAAAATTCAGGAAGAAATTTGGCAAGAGAAACTGGTGTGTGCATTAACAAATAAAGAATTACTCATCCTCTAAAGTTCTGTAGCTTTCCCCATGTATCCCAAAGCAAGCAGAGGCAAAGTGCTCCTGGTTCTCAGGGAGCTTGATCCAGCATTGGTATGAGACACAGCTGGACTTTTATGCAAGGATTAGAGCCTTTGCTAAGCCTCTCCTAACACTCTCATTTCCTACCGAAGCTGTTATTATTTTAGTTAAATGGTTTTAAATAGAAAATTACATATATTTTAGGTTAGTTACGCATGAGCTTAAATATGACAGCACAATAGAAAGCAAACAGTATTTTGGGTGAGAAAGAGTTGACTTTACGCTGAAAATATAGATATTTACAGTACGAGCACACACTATATTATCTGTTTCCTATTATCTGCCTCTAGTCTTTCTTCCTCTGCTGCCTCCTCATCAAAACAAATTGATATCTCTCGTTGGGCCGAAATCAAGCAGAAGATCCTTTAATTACAGTGCAAACCCACAAACAGCATTAAAGTTCCAGCCATGTATGCAAAAATCAAATCTGAAGAGACCAAGCTAGCTATTCCTGGTAAGAAATATTATTTACAAGAAAGCATACTGCATCTACAACAAATTCATGGGGGGAAAAAAAACCCACAACAAAAAAAACCTCCTACGCTGTTTCTTACTCCAGGCAAGGGCAGCCTGCACATGATGTTTCTTTATAGGATCTTGTTTACCTCTTGTTTTCCAAGGAGAAAAAGCTGAAATAAAGGCTAGCCCCCTCTTGAAAACCCAAGTACTGTGGCAGACAGTAATTTTTCTTCATGTTTTGTCATTAGCAAACTTTGACTTTTAACTTTTAAAAAGTAGTTATAAAACAACAGCCTCTCCCCTTCTCACAAAAGCACCAGAGAGATTATAAAAATCTCCACATTAAAATCGACTACAGCAAAAAACAAGGCAGCCCCTCCCATGGCAGCAAGATCATGCAACTGCAGCACAGCCCCTCTGGGGATGAACTTGGAACACCCAGAAATGGCATTAATGCATCATATCGTAATGCCTGTCACAGCCTCAGGTTCCTCTGGTCTCAAATTGTTCAGCAGTGCAAACAGACAGCTTCCTATCTGCATGCTTAAAGTGACACTATGCTATTCTAACAGGCTATGACAGACATATATATGTACTACAAAATAACTCTATTGAATTATTTATAACACTTTTCTTCTTAAAGAAGCATTTAGCAAGCTGCATCATTAAAATATAACCAGCAGCTGCCTACACAGCCCTGTATATGCCAAATTCAGAGTTTAAAAGAGGAGGTGATGAATAGCTTTACTGAGGGAAGCTGCAAGGGCAATTTATGAGGGAGCAGTGCAATTAACAGAACAGAAATTGGGCTCCAGCAGCCACGCTCAGAGTGCTATTCCTGCAAAACAACACACAGCTTTCCAATGATTGCAGTACTTGGGACACTGCCTCATTCACAGCACAGTGCCATTAGAGGTGTCTCCCAGCACGGCAGGGGCCAGGGGCAGCAGTGGCCTTGCACCACCTCCACACCCAGACTCTTGGCACAGCAGGTTCTGGGTACATAAGCACCCAAGAATAAACAGATACAGAGGATGGGTACATATGAAGCAAGGTAACTCCACTATCTTCCTGCGTCGCTTTCTTTCCTGCCTGCCATTTGCTCTGCTTCCATCCTTTGCTCCCAAAAGTGCAATCCTGGCAATGGACAAGTGCCCCCTCTCACCTCCCCCAGCACTGCCTGCACTGGCTGGGTGATGGAAGTAGGTGTGAGCAGCACCTGCCTGGGACACAGCCCAGGCAGACTGTGGAACCTATGGAAACTGCAGCAAGTGGGAACTTCATCTAGGGAAGACTGGAAATGTGTGGAGCAGAGAGAGAGCCACAACATGACCCAGAGAAAGCTCTCAAGGGATATGCAGCTGTTTTGAGGGCGGATTGCAAGCCAAAGCACACCCATCACAGGGAAGTGCATGGATGTCCCTGGATAATCTATAAAGATACTCCTGTGCTCCTTACAGTCAGTTAAATGTAGTTCCTGTGATCGTGAACCAATGACTAGAACGAGCACTGTAAGGTTTACCCAGACATTTTTAATTTAAGATACTGGAATGAAATTTTAGAAGGTGAACAGAAGAAATTCCATGGAGTGGTCCAAAAAGTGCATCTCAAGGGTGGGTCATACAGTAGAGGATACCAGCCAGAAAGGCTAATAAAAACAGAGAAGCTGTGAGATCCCAGCAGAACTGCCACCTGTGCTCCCTTGGAGGTGGTCCAAGAGGATGACGGTACGGTACCACAGGCCAAAGCAAAATCTACTCTCCATTATATCAGGCTGCTGCCCTTTGGAAAAATACATGACCACCATAGCTAGGTTTAGCTAGAGTGAACTTAGAGAAGGCAAAAATCACTTTGGCTACTACTTATAGATTGGGTTTGGACATGTATTAAGAACTGTCTGGAAGACATCATGAAACCAAACATCACTCTTTGATGTAGAGTCCAAACTGCTCTGGAGTTTCTTGTTAAAAGGAAAACCTTCTTTTCCTTTTATGCTTTAGGCAAAGGAGACATAATGTCCTTCACACTTTCCAGCCAACACTTAAAACTCTTACACAACACTTTGTCAGATATAACCAAAATCAAATTAAATCAAGGATGCAATGGCAAGAGCAGGCTTCATCTTGCTTGCGTTTTTCTCTAATTCCAGCAACTAACTGCCACCTTCAGGCACCTACTTATTCTGAAAGGAAAATTAAGTAAGCACACACTGTAAAACAACAGAAGAGAAATTTTTATCCAAGGGTGTTCAGCAAGTGTGGAAAAGGAGATAAAGCTCTGGACTTTGCCAAATGGCACAATCATCTAAGGCCTGGAAAAATTCTTGAAGCATCAACAAAAAGCTAACACAAATCCTTCCATATAAGTGGCTAAAGACACATGGAGCAGCTTTCATAACACTCAAAGACCTTCACTTAGGTACACCAGTCATTGTCCTTTATCACTACGTAACCTGATAAGGAATGCAAACTCTTGGAATCACAGTTTCTTCCACTTACATATGCACTTCTCAGCCGATGATTCTCAGATGAACAAAGCCCTAATCGCCCCTGAAGGACATTATCACATGCACAGCACTGCCAAAACATCTAACACCTCGTATTCTGAAATCACAGTGAATTCCCAGTTGAAAGGACCTACAGCTCTTTCTTTTCCAACAGTCAATCAGCTTGAATTTACTAAGAAAATAGTGGGGCTTCGGTGGGGATTTTTAACTAAAAAAGATAGACTGGTGACCAACTCGTAAACAGCAAAGCAACAGAGATCAGGAGTTCAGAAAGATCACAGAGCAGAACTGACCTTGGGGTTCCCAGTGCTCCCAGTGTCGGGCCATGTGAATCTACTGGGTGCTTTGGCAGCAGAGGAGAGCACTGGTTTTCCCTGCTCCTTCTGATTGACTTCATACAAAACAGCAACAGCTTAAAGAAGAACAGAATTCTGACATCCTTGAACAAGAGATGGCATAAAAGCTGGTCAGAAGAAAACCAAGGGCAGAGCTGGGGGCCCTGGTAACTCTCATGAGGTAAAACACACGTTCCTGCTAGCAAATGATAGAGGGAAACAAAAACTCTTCTCAGCAACAGCAAGAGTAATACCTTTCCAAAAACTTTGAGTCCTGTGATATGGTCTTGTTAGAGAGAATTAGGTTGATGTCACGTAGTTTGAATAGTAATTATAGCATGAACTAGAAACTGTTCACAGTAATAAAAATTGTTATAAACAATTCTAGATCCACAGAGTATGATGGATGACTTGTTATGACACTGAATAATGTTTTAAATATTGCACTGCTTAAATTCCAGTACAAAACACCATATTCAAATTTAGGGTGACTCAAATTTGATTCACACCAAAGGTTTGCTTGACCTATAGTGTCTTAATTTAGAAATATGGGTACAGACAGTTGTCCACAAATGGTTTTTCCAAGAAGGTCAACATGATGTTTAATTTGAATTCTGCACGATTAAAGAACAAATCTTAATCAAACTTCTGGGAGCTTTTGGTCCCGTAAACACAGCAAAAATCTCAGTCTTGAAATGAATCTTGGAAGCATCACTAAAGCTGCTTGAAAAAGCTACCACTGCCCAAACCAAACTAGGTTATATCCAGCAATGGATACAGCAACTTGAACATCTGCCATCAGCACCAACACTCTTCATAACAGCACCTTCTGGGGACAAAAATATTCTAGGTACCCAACCAATACCACTTTCAGTGGATATTTTTGATATCTTTGATCTGCCTTTGACAACCCACTATTTTTAATGATTCCCCCTACTATTTTTCTGGAGAAAAAATGATGGAAATGTTGTGGTTTATTTTTCTTGTTTGACAGCTAATCAAATTTGATATTTATATTGTACTGGGATAATGAAATGTCAAGATGGATACTATAACAACATATCTGAAGATAGTAATTTAACCTTCAGCAATCCAATTTGATTCAATGGTGTCTACATGCTTGCAAATAATTGTATTTTAGAGCCCTGATGGCAGAAATAAACCCTTCCCCTCTTAGATTGCTGGGTCTAGAGTGCCACTCGGTGGCCAAACACAAACACTCTTCTTGCAGCAGACGCCTCCCTAACACCAGTCAAGCCACGTGGTAGAGTCGAAGTTTGGGATGTACTGGATTTGGAAACAGTCGTTCTGCCTTTACTAACGTGACAGCCTAACAAAAGGAGGAACGTTTTATTCCTCATAAAAACTGGGTGATGAAACCCTGGTGACACTCAACACATCCCCAGTGAGGCAGAGAACCTCCAACTCAAGAAGCTGAATCTCTCTACTCTCACTTCAGAAGAAATCCAGCTGTAACAAACATCTCCCCTGCACACGACACACAGAAAGGGACCTGCCCACCCTTACCAGTGGATAACTTTGAATCCTTAGCACTGTGAAGCTTATATTTAATTTTTAAGTCTAAACAATCAAGTTTCTTTACATAAACAAATATGCCTATTCTAAATAAAGAAGGAATCAGAAAATAGGGCAGGGCAGGCAAAGAGAATTTTATAAAGGTGGGAGCATCTGTACCGCTTGTACACTACCATCACAGGAGAATAAATTACTATTTATTTATTCGCAATAACCCCAGGCCAGTGCTGAATTTACATCACCCTGACCTGGCCAGTTTCAAGGGCAGAGCACTTCCTGTATCATCAGAAAATCTCCACTTCCTCTTACTCAGCTGCCTCTCAAACACTGAGATGCAATGGGGATTTTTGTGTTCCTATTTGTTTTTATTACAACTGCTAATACATTCAGCACTCACATTCAGCATAAACACCACACAGGCAGCAGGTGGTTAAAAAATATGGAGAAAATCAGATTATGCATGACTAACATCTTTCATCCTTCAGAGAATAAAAAAAATTCACTCCTAATTTTAAGATGCTCCTGAAAATCAGCTGAATTAGTTGCACTGTTCCTTTTCCTGTTGGATAGTACAGTATACAGGGATGGAGAGCAGAAGTAATTACCTCGCATGAAGAATCTTAACTATAGTAATAAGATTTCGTTATACCAAAAAATATCAAACATCCTTTATTATTAATACTTCTACTGTAAGCTTTTCAAATTGCTAGCCAGCTTCCAGAATATTTTTTTGTCTCTTGCTTTCTCTCAAGAGTAAATGGCTCATAGTGCATTTAAGAACTTTTACATTGCTACCTGAATAAATCCCAATTAGATCAAATTAGTATTCAGTGTTCTTCAATAATCCATCCACACTGGTTTAAAGAGAGGAAAAATACTATCTGATTCTAACTTGGTATCAGACCGGAAGCAACTGTCAAATATAACACAAGGCAGGAAAAGACAATGCATCCTTAATTCAACAAGACATTAACTCATCCTGCATCAATCCACACCACTGGGCAAGGCTCCTGCCGGGGCATGACTCATACATGGGCATCACTCTATGGGAACAAGAAACTGTGGGAACAAGAAACTGCCTGTAAAGCTAAAAGTTGCTGCCTGGGAGACTTTGTACCTATGTGGGCAAACCTCAGAGGCTCAGGGCCTGCTGGAAGGTGTGTTTGCACTGCTCACTTCTGCATGCACAGTCTGGGATGCTGGAACTATTCACATGGATACACAGTAAGGTTACCACAACTGCACCTGTACTGTGGTACCAAAAACCTCCTCTTTCTTTTTTCCTCTTTCTTTCAAAAGAGGAAAAAAGGAACAACATGAAATCATTCAACAAAGAAAAACCCTACATGATTTTTGTATGAAATCTGTGAGCTCACTGTTCCCTATGATTTCATCGTAAGTGGTGCCATGAGAAGCAGCTCTGGCATGCAGAAGGTTCTTTGCAGCATTGTTTTCTTAAACCAGAAGGTGACAAACAAAAAGTGACAGTGTGCTGAAACCACATCATCCTTACACAGAAGAGGTGCTAGCAAGGTCCTAAAGGATGCCAACATTTCTGTCAAATCAGCTACAAATCCATCATCTGTCTTTGCCCTCATAGTTATCAAAACCAGTATTCCAAATACCTTTAAATCCCTGTCTTCTAATAAAAAATGTGGTCCAACCAGTGAACATCTGCAGGCAGATGCATTCTGTGTTATTCAGCACTTAAAAATGAAAAAAGGGATATAATTTGGTGAGAGCAGGTGAGCTACACACCTGAGATATGAATTACACACCTGAGGTACGTGCCACAACCACATTTCAGGGAGGCTGACATTCAACCTTTTCAAACTGGAGGGGGCCAGTGGAGGGCTGGGACGATCCCACAGAGCTCCCTGCCATGGGCACAAAAAACTGTGCTGAACTGGTCAAGAGCCCAGTGAGGAGCACCAAGCTGAGCTCACCAGCTCCTTGCACTTTTCATACTACTTCAGCAAAGTGCTTAAGCACAGGAACCTACCCCACACTCTCTGTATAATAGGAAACATTGACTTTTGTGAAAGATTATAAACAGAAGGCTCTTGAAAGGGCTTTACTCTCCAACAGAACCCCTTAAATATTTACATTCTGAGGTCTGATGTACAGCAAGGACTGTTCTCTGCTGAGGCAGCTCAGCACATGGCTTTGCCACGTCTGTCACAGCAGCAGCAGCTCAGCTTGGCAAAACAGGATGCTATGGTCAAACTGCTGCCTAATCTGCCCCTCAAGTTCATTTGCAAATAAGCCACCTATATTCTTCCCTTCAAGGACACAGCTCAGCCACCATCTCAAATGTCTCTGAGCTGCCCCACCAGAGACTGAATGCAGCTCTGCCCTCCACCTACAGCCTGCTGGAAGCAGCAGAAATAATTTGCTGCAACAGACAGCTCTTCAGCAGGGTTTTGTTTTCTTTTATTTTCTCTAGGAGCTAAAGATGGCAGTCAAAAGAAGCTGCTAATACAGCCCATACACCCCTCCCAAATGCAATTCATATCTTGGTAAACAAGAAACCTAAGACAAATTAAATGAAAATATGGAAGGAATAAGATAGGGACACAATAATCACTTCTGTAACATGACCAAAGTTTTCACTAATTACTAAATTGTGCTATATCTATTCACCAGCCCATTTTTCAGCTTTTCATTTAGAAAGAGAAGCAGATATTTAGCATAAGCAAACAAAAATCCTTAAAATTCACAATAGGTGGTTCCTGTTCTGAGACAGCTCTAGTTTATCACTTTTTTTCTTTATTGCTATTTAATGACTCATATCATGCAACTCTTTCCTCATTCCTAATGTCTGCTGCTGAAGTCTCCTCTAGAAAGATAATACTTGAATGCCTGAGGGAAAGTCAGAGAGAAAGATAACTGCAAAAAAATCACAGGAATCTTCATTTCCTAAGTCTGCACTGAAACAGATAAAGCTTCCATTGCCAGGATTAGTTCATATGGTACAATATATGGGGAAATACATAGATCTCTTTACATGGGATGATAGGATGAATCTTTCCATCAGATATGTATGCAGACATATATGAAATAGCTTCTTTGAAATCAGCTGAGTTACTTTTGATTCACAGCCAGAAATTTAAGGTCTGAAATAAGTTTGCTCTTTGCCTTGGCAGCTAGAAAATCCAACTGATTGTCATAGAGAAGGTGCATCTTCTTTTGGGATAAAGCCAAGAATACTAAGCAGAAAAACATAAACCAGATGTTATCGTAGCATATCATTGCATACAGACCCATTAATTACTAACTAATTTCATGCACAATAACCTGCTAAACTAAAGCTGTAACTGTCACAAATGGTGCTATCCCTATTTCATCATTACAGGTGATTTGATTCACCTTGGCTAAATTATGAACGATACTGCAGTTACTGAACAAAGTCACTAAGCCCAGATCTTATTCCCTAAAGACTGCACAGCAGTCCTAAACATTTTAATATGGGCTGTTTTCTATCATAGCAACAAAAACAGTCACCTCTTGCTCTCAAAATTTTAAGTAATAAATCAGTTTCCACAAGTGTGTATTATCTCATTGCTGGCCAACATCCCTGACAGCACAGGTAAGTGAAGATGTTTTATACTGCACATAATGGGAAATCAGAGATCTATCCTGTGAAAATCAATA
The DNA here is from genome assembly GCA_013397195.1 of Hylia prasina. Classification (NCBI taxonomy): domain Eukaryota; kingdom Metazoa; phylum Chordata; class Aves; order Passeriformes; family Sylviidae; genus Hylia; species Hylia prasina. Next base: position 1,713,299 of record VYXD01016610.1, read on the forward strand.
AACCCCACGTGATTTCACAACTAGGCTTGCAGACATTCCTCGGGGATTTCCCTGGAGAATCATAGCTAAGAAGACTGAGGATATTGTAAAACCAATACTAGAGTGCTTTCCAAGTGGGCAGATGACTCAATTTAGACCTTAACATTGTTATGACTTAGTAAAACATATGCTGAAGTTGAGCAAAAATAGAAAGTCTTTTTTAAATGAGCCTGCACCAGCTCTGCACAGCTTTTGACACCCAGCCACGAACAGTGCTATGACCAGGTGACATCCTCCCCTCACGCCCCCAGCCCTGCTGTCCTCCCACACATGTTCTGCAGCAGCACAGAACTCACCTGCACTGGCTGCACAGGTGCTGGCTGCAAGGCACTCACTGGTGGATACAGTGGGGACACATCCTCAATCCTCTAATGCTGTGCCACAGGGCAGAGGGATTGCCCAGACAGCAACCTGCGGGAAAACTGGAAAGAGAGCTATCTACCAGCAATTGCACAACAAAAGAAACTCTGCAGAAAGCAGAAAATATTTTCCACGTTTTCTATCCTCAGGAGATTGCAGAAGTCACACACAAAAACCTCTGGCTCCTACTAAGAGAAACTAACTATGCTCAGTAGATGATGCCTTTAGAAAGAATTGCAGAGAAATAGGAATGCATTCTGCCACGGGCTGTGGCTGCAGCAGTTCATATTGAGGCTCGGTGAGGTCCCATAGGAAATGCATTGCAGAGGTGAGCCCCAGGCTTCCCCCTCTTCTTGCCAGGAAGAGTCAGCATGCAAGGATCACAGACCACATGCTCTGCATTCCTCATGCTCCATTCACAACCTACTCCCTATGCAGTATGGAAGGCAGCACAGAAACCTGCCAGGACCAAGAGTTTTCCTACAGTCTACTACCCCACATTTTAAAATCCAGCTTGGTTTGATTGTAGGTACCTACTTCTCCACTGCCTGCTGTGACTCCTTATCCAGAGCAGTGACTGCCTAGATATGGACAGATTAGAACAAGCATCCCTCTCTCCTCCAAGCACCAGCTGATGCTGTCTGTCCTAAGCAGCAACTGAAGCTCTACCCATGCAAAGCCTCCAACAGCATAATTAAAAGACTCCTCAGGAGTCCTTTAAGCAGGAAAGCAATTTATCCTTGCAATTATCAGAATGCCTCATAAATCTTCCAAACACCCTTCAAACAGCACTGGATCTGCACTGACAGAAAGAGCAATTGATTCCATGCTGGCAAAGGTGGAAAATTTAGGGACATGTTAGACTGCAGTTAATACAGCAGAGACAGAGTGCCCTCAGGAACACCCATGGTGCTCTCTGGCTCCAGGGACAAAACCATCAATGCTTCCAAGCTAAGCTGCTGGAGATGAGCTCCTTGAAGTGTGGGTCTTTCATCATGGATGCCTATTTGATAACTGCCAGCCCCTAAGGTAAATAATGGATTTCCATTTCAATTGATAAGCATCATTTACTGTGCATCAAAAGGACCTCTATGATAGAAGGGATTAGAAAATCAGGAGGTGCCTCAAGAAGGCCTTAAAGCTTTCCCCAGATTAATTTCTTCTCCCAAATCTCCATCTTTTCTCATTTCCATCTCCATAAACAATATTATCTTATCCACCAGGCTCTGCAAATTCAGGTAACTGGTAGCATCTCTTCTTATGGGGGGAACCCAGAAGATTCTTAGGTGGGGGAACCCTGGTCCAGGGTTTAATAATGTTTTGGCAGTTTTGTAATATCATTAAAAACCAAGGAAAACATTTGTGTTTGCTGTGACTTTGATGTGAAATGCATTTAAATGAAGTAATTTAGGCTGAGCTTGGGGCAAAATTAAAAACCCCACATGGGACACAACCACATAGGAAAGCAAATTCACTGAGCTTTGCAGAAATCATTATAGAGATCCAAGCAGAAAACCCATTGTTAACTTCCTGTAAGAATGGCTAAATTACAAAGACAACATTGAAACATTATAGTCAAAACACGTAATCTTGAAAGAATTTAGGATTTTTCCTTGAGGCCGCTGCAGCCTAGGCCCCCAGCGGGTCTGTGGACAGAATTTCTATTGTCTTCAGCAGGAGACTATTGTATGAAAGAATCACTAACCAAAAGATTATTTCATGCCATTGAAACACGTTTTAAATGTTTATGTTATATACAGACATATACACAAATACACGTCTTTTCAAAAAATCTTAAAAATCAGGCATTATAACAAATTTTCTCCATCATGAGAATTAGAAAGGGTTTCTGAATTGTTGTCAAAAGAGAAATACAAAAAAAGTAAATATATTTTTTAATTCCTTAAAGACTTCTTCCAGAATTCACCTCATCTGTTAAATATGCTACTTTTCTTTTTTCTAAATCTTTTGAAAGAAAGATAACTTACCTCCTTTCTAACCCAGTGAGCCAGCAAACTATCTGTGGCATATGTGATATGATATCAGAAACCATATTCCTCTTCATCTTGAAATACAACAATAAAATATAAGTTGCCACACCCTTCCTGTTTACTGCAGGACACTTGCTCAGGCCAGTAGGTCCCTCCAGCAGTGCTGGCAGCAGCAGCCAGTGGGCTGAGCATGGTTACTTGTCACCTTAGCTAAAGAGTGACCCAAAGAAGGGACCTACCTGCCTTCCCCACCACTGCAAAGACCCCAGGAAGAAGTGCTCACTTCAGCCTGCCTTAAGAGTGAAGAGATCTCTGCCATTCTAGTTACAGTAGTTTAAGAGCTATGCAGGGGGTTTAATACTTACTGAGAGTAGGAGAATGTTAAAATTAGGTATTAATTACTCTCAGTATTTTGTTTAGGAACTGCTCCTTAAATAAAGCAAAATTACAGTCAAGCCAACCAGAGTTTGTTCTTTTGGATAACCAAACAGCATCATCCCAGTGATTTGGGATGAAGCAATTACACCATTGTGATCCACAGCCATGCTTAAGCCACACCTTGGGGAAATAAAACAAGAAGAAAGAAAAGGGAGAAAAATGCAAAAAGGAGATCTCTAAATGTGGTTGCAATTGGTTAGTTACCATGATCCAAAACTGAATGCCAAAGAACACAGAGAACTGACAGCTCAGGTTTGCAACCTGCATCTTCCAGCAGCCAGGGCATGTTGAAATAGAAATAGTACAAGGTACTCTAAAAGAAGCTGTTATGCAGGTTTGCATCACCACAGATTCACACAGCCTGCAAACACTACCTCTTCTGGGTATATGATGGCCACTTATCTTATGAAGCAAAAATCCAGAGCAAGAGAAAATGAAAGAAAATGCCCAAGAATAGGCAGAGATGCTCTCTCTATCTGTGGGCAGCTCTCACCATGGGCACGGTGCCAAGTCCCCATGTCCTGTCCTTGGCTATATACAGGTGTAGCATGGAGAAAGTACCATATATGTAACACAGACCCAGATGTAAAAATTGTTAGTCAAAGTCATAATTTTTCTTAGAATACTCCCTATAAAAAACAAATACGTTTTATTCTGGGCATTGTTAATACATAACACAGTGCAAGATAAAGCAAATTAGAACAGACTCATGAAAAGCACCTAGAAATATCAGTGTAATTCCATTTCAGATTTTGATTCAGTTACTGTGCTGTAACAACTCCAGGTTTCTACCACCCTGTCAGACTATAATTTGTTACCACATAAACAAAATCTTCCTCTGAGTCACTGCAAAGAAACTCTACAAAAACCTGAAGAAGTCCAAGAATCTCAGTAAAACATGAGAGGTTCAAAGGGGAGTCCAAGAATCCTAAGTAAAAATATTTTGGTTTTTCCAAGTATGCACATGTGGAAAAAGTGCCTCTGAAACAACGGCAGTTTGCAAAACATCAGCACACAGAAGTGCTGAAATTACCTCTCCACCCGACAGCGAAGTGTTTGCAGCTGCCATACTGTGCTCTGATCAGTTGAAAACCTGTGTGCTGCATTCCCTCCTCCTCTCCTGAGCCTGGAGAGGAGGGAGAAGACAGTCATGACCCTTCTGTTTCCTTTTGGTTTTTTAGAGCACAGTACACAAGTCTTTCTTTTAAAAAAAAAAAAAATGCTGCATGTTAAAGAACCAAAACCTTATTCCTGACAAACAATTGCTTCCACTGAATAGCACAAAGACTCCGCCTTCCTAAGGTAGCTCCATAAAGCAAGCTGTATTTTAATCAGCATTTCCTGCCCAGACAGTATTTTTCACTGAGCACTTCTCTCCCCAAAAAGACTGCCCAGCAAGAACCACCAAAAATTTAGTGTTTTTAAAAAGAGGTTTTCAGGATCATGAGATATGATCTTAAAAACCTCCTGCTTCTGCCTCCGCAGTCTGTTTGGGTGCCAACCTTGGCAAATGCAGTATTCAGCAGGGACAGGCATGGAGACAAACAGCTCAGCCTTCTTGGCTGGTGCAAGCCAGGAAGAAACACCATAAAGTTCTCTGTAAAGCCCACAGCAACAGCCACCCTTAGCTATGGACTGGGCAGGCAGCCCCAGCTCTCCAAGCTGTATCACTGCAAGATGCTCTCACCCCTGGTACCAGAGGACTGCAATTCTTCATCAAATGAGCAACCTTCAAAACAAATTTAGATTGTCATTATGTTTATCTTGCTTCTGGTATCCATGCAGAATCCCAGAAGCAGTAGAGGGCACTTTTCACACCTCTGCTCTCAATCTGAATGCAAAATAGACAATCTCCAAAGGAGAGGGGGAAGGAATGGCCTAGCCGCCATTTTAATCAAGCAAGAGTTTGTTAGAATACAGGAGCCAACCAAAGCACAGGAGGCATGTCAGATGTGAAGGGCATATTCTGCTCACCTCCAGCCCCTCCAGGCCTTATCCAATCCAAAACCATGAAAGCTGACTCGGGAAAATAAATGAAGCAATGTGACAGCATGGGTGCCCTTGGCAGTCCATCCCTTGTTACTCCATCCATGAAAGCCATCTATAATTCAACACACCCAGATGACAGCAAATCAAGAAACAAAGCACAAGAGAAAAGCAAAGGACATTTTCTCAAATGAGACAGATGTGTGTAATAATAGCAGTAACAAGATGAGACTGTGTATATGTGCTCCAGGTTAACAGACTTCTCTGTGAACTCCTTCCTGCCAGTATTTATATTCTGTAGGACAGGAATATGAAATTATCCTGAAGGAAGCAGTCATCTCAAAATGATGATGCCTCGTCAGGTATCATGTAGCTGCAGAGCCCTTTCCATCCATGTGGGAACTCAATGGTATCTAAAACCCCCTTGGACAACAGGTTCATACTTACGTAGAAAAGGTTGGGGTTTGCTTCTATAAATCCTACATGTTTTACAGTTTTTGTTGTTCTTTCACCCTTCATCATCAGCTTGATTCCATCCTGTGCTGCTTCAACTAAGGGACAGGGAAAAGAGTGGAGAAGAAGGGTCTAGGTTAGGGTCCAATTCACCCTTTCCAGAGAAAAGAGCCTGGAAACAGTTTGGGTCCTGATGCAATAGGTGCTGTGGAGCTGATGTTGCAGGACTCCTGGGAACACAAGGTCTTTCCAGATCAGCCTGGCAACTTCGCAGCAACACCCATCATTAAAATCCCCACAGCTTTCCACTTAGTGGAGATGTGCATACCTGTAAGACAGCCCTCTGGGATCTCACGTTGGGATGTGTATTATGGCACGAGTGACTGGGAGCAAAAACATGCTCTCATCTGGACTTATTAAAAACTCCTGTACTTATTCCTGCTGCAACCCACTCAGAAAACATGCAGCAGTGACTGCAAAAGTCAATGAATTACACAGTGGTATCCCTCATCCACAAGCCTTACACACTAAAGTCTACAACTAACATCTATGAAGGATCTTCCTCCCTTGCCTGATTCCCACAGACTTCCTGAAACTGCATTACTGAACTCATACACCGGGCAAAAAAGCCACACCTGCATGTGCAAAATAAAATCTTATTAAATCATTAGTCACACAGAGCCTTAGGACATGGCAGAACAACATAACTTATTTGTAGCTGTTTCATAATTGGACCCTGCCTGCGATCCAAAGACGACACTTTGGGTCAGTGCTGGATTGGCCAATTTCTTCCATGCACAGCACAGGGTCCACCACAATGCTGAATGCAGCCCATGGCAGAGCAGAAGAACCACCCCACAATGTTCCCTTTGCGGGGCTGAGACAGCACCCTCTAACACACTTGCCCACATGACAGTGACTGGAGTAAAAGCTACAAGGACTGTTTTTAAATGGATTTGTGATTCATGGTCAGTGTATCTTTACTTCTCTCATCTGCATGGAATTATTGCCCCTTTCAAAATTGAAACTTGGTACATTTTATTTCAAGATGACTTTACAAGGCCTTCTATGTGATATTCATTTCAACAGCTCTCTAATATTGCACAACAGTCATATGATCCAGTGTGTGTGTTTTATGAGACAGACATGGCACATGAAAATTAAAAACAGGCTCCTTGTCTGGAATACAGAGAGGGACTGGAGGGGAAAAAGGAAAAAAACAATGAGAGTGTGCGCCCAGAGACCAGGGTGGAGGGAAAAGGGGAGGAAAAAACAGGATGAGACGTCAGAGTCATGTCATCCTGCCCAGAGTGAAAACAGCTTTCATCAGTATGAAAGACAATTAATTTGCATAAATTTTACTGCACAATAGAACTGAACTGTGCTGCTGTATTTCAGGACTGGAAATAAGGATTGCTATGTCTATAGCCTATATGCCTACAGTCATTTATCAATAATTTACAATATTCACTTCTGCAAGCAAGACTTTGTAATTGCCCTTGCATTTCAAATGACATTTTCTGTAGGTATTACATTCAAGGAGAGATACAGAGAATCAGTGTCTACTTGCAGAGGATTTAAAAGTTTATTGTGTAACCCATAATCTAAGCCCTCAGTAAGAATGAGGAGGTATTTCCTATGGTCAGGAGTATCCTTCTACATGTTCTGATAATCACGGAGGATTCAGAGGTATTTCAAATATCTCATTCAGACTCACTCTCCAGACTGCATGACTGAACAATTTACAAGATCACCAGAAGGTGCAGTCATTTTGGTCTGTTTAACTTTGAATATATTTTTATTGCCATGTATGCATCATATACTATACTGGGAACAGCACAGGCAGAGCAGAACATCTCTGCCTCAGGAACAGTGCATAGCAGATGTAGTCTCTGAGCTTTTGCAGAGGTCATAGCAGGAAAAATCACTTTTACTTTGTCTGGCCTGATGTTATGGGCTGAGACAAAGAGGCTCCTTCTTTTAACCAAGTGTACTTCCTCGGTCAAAGGGTTATAAAATGGGTAATTTTACAAAGTTAGGTAACACAGCAGGTGTTATATTTACAGCTACGTGAGCATGAACAGAAAGACCTGAGGTAATCAAATCTCATGCTTGAAGGATAAGAGGATTCATAAGATGATCACCAGCTGAGATCAGGATTTATCCCACACCCCTTAGATACCAAGCAATTGGCCAGGTGCAAATGTCTTTTTTGTCTACTTTTCAGTTTCTCCTTCTTCAAGGCATCCACTGCTGGAGGTCAAATAGAGAACGAGATGATGATCCAGGTCCATTTGTTTTACCCGTGTAAGCAAAATGCAGATGAGACACAAATATCTCAGCACACACAAGTAATGGGGAGGCAAGCCTGGACTAGCCAAAATGCTTGTCCTTCTCCATGTATCTCAAACACATACCACAGGCTTACACGAAACGAAAAGCACTCCTCCAAACATGTGAATGATTCACTTTTGCTGCCTCTCTCATTGGAAATATCCCCAGACAGAGTTAGCAACATTCCTGAGGTAAACATATGTTCCATTGTACGGAGATAGACTGTTTCTCAAATGAGTTCACCTCTGTGGGATCTTTTGGAACATGTAATTTTAAATTAATACCATCACAACCATATGCATTTTATGACAACCTCTCTTGAAAAAAAGTATTTTTAAACATAGATGTTGATTTTATGGGGAACTGAGTGCCAAGAATCGAATAAGTATAAAAATATATAACAAAAGAACAAGAACATTTCCTTTGAGTGAGAAAAGCCATTGGAAAGGAACACCTAAGAGCCATTTTTATTACTTCTGTTCCACAGCCTACTCAGGACATGCAATACACAAATATCAATTGGCTCTGCCTGTATATGCAGTTACTCCGACTGTGGCTGCAAGGGAGTTTTTCCACCAGTAAACAACCACTACTGTGCCTGTTGAGCCTTTCTGCACACACAAACATGTAAAAAAATAAACGAGTACCACAAGAATTACCCAATCATTGTGAATTTTCAAGCTGCCTTTCTCTGCTATGCAGCTTCTTCTTTTAACAGCTTTAGTGAGCAATTTATGTTTATTTCTTTTAATATTAAAAAAAAGGCTAAAGTCAGCAATCTGCTTGTCAAAGGTATGCTATTTAAAGGATAAAAAAGGAAAAAAGCAAACGAGTCATAATATGCAATAGAACCCTTCAGTCAAATCCAACTGCTACCAATATCAAAGGAATTGTCATCATGAACTTCAAACAGGACTAAAAATCGTATCTAAAACTATGGTTAAAAAAGTAGCTTTCAGACAATGAGAGAGCAGGGGAACTGACAGTATGAACAGGAAAAAATATAAATAAATTGACTTAATTGAATCCACATTCATTGACAACCAAGAACTGATTGCTTCATACTCTCCACTGCTGCTAGTGCAGAATATCACAGAGGAGTAATCAATCTCCATTCAATCTAAAGTAAATAACAGTGAAATAAAGGCAATAATGGATTTTCTTCATGGTACTCTGCAAAGAGGACCAAAAGGGCCCAAAGATAATATTAATTCTGTGGGCTAAAAAGAAAATCCTTATAAGGTTTGGAATTTATTTGTGGTTTCTTAAAAAAACAAAATAATTTGGAAATTTGTTTGTTTGAGCCAATCTTTTAGAGAACTTGCTAAAGGACTTGAAAGTAACATTTCCAGCCAATGCTACTTGCATTCCATATTGCTCACATCCCTGCAAAAACACTCTTGATTTGCTTTCAGACAGGTTCCCATTTTAGTTGTCCTGAAGGATGCTAAAAATATCACCTAGTAAACTGGACTTGTTCTTGTGTGCATACAGCCTTTCACGTTTATATCTGACCCCCAGAAAAAACATGAAACCTGATTAAACTTTGTGCTCAAACATAGGCAAGGGTCAATATAATGTTGCCTTTCTTACCAAAAAAAAATAAAAGGGGTGGGAGGGATGGACAGTGTCCACTTTTGTCACCCCTACATGTTACCAGGTAAATCCATTCTGATTCACCAAAACTTTGGTAAAATGAAATAACTTCATTTCTCACCACAAGAAAACCATGAGGATTTATTCATGGTATCAATGCCAGCATATTCTGCTGTCTATCCAGTAGAGCCAAGCATAATCACTCTCCTAGCTTTTTTGTACAGTCTCTACAAAATAATTCAGAGATTGTCTGTGTCCTTAATCCAAAATCTGAAATCTAAACATTAAGAGGTGGTTGGCACAGAAGAGTTGCAGGGATACACTTTTAACATTGTGAAACTCTCAACCACCCTCACACCCAGCTCCTGCCTGAACTACTGATGGGTATGCAAGGTAACTGGACCCAGGGAAAAGTCAAGGATATAGGAATTATTCACATTTTATAAGAGGATCAGCACAGCAGTGACCAGCGCTATCTTATCCTTTTTTTATGTTTAGAAGGGAGAGAGTGAAACACTGGATAAAGTTAATCTATACTAACTGTGAGGAATGCATGCTGTTTGGGGGAGTTTCATTTTCTACTAAGATCTCTGAATTTTACAGTTGGGAATAGCAGCCTGAACCATAGCTTTTTTTATATGCTGAACAAGCATCTTAAATATCTTATATACATTTTGATTATGTCAAACTGTTCCAGACATGAAAAGACCATGGCTTGCTTTGTGCTATACAGCAAAGGCCACAATCATTTATATGATCTGGACCCTCAGCAAAAGAAATCCAAAACAGATTTCACTTGGTAAAATATGAACAATATGTTTCCTATATTACAGAAAATGTAGTTGGCTTTATATGCAACACTCCTCTCATCTTGGAGGAACTTACAAACTGTGCTTTATATTGCAGTGGGGGGATATCAGAGCAATTCTGCATGTTTAGTGCAGTTGCTGTGGAATTATACTGCAAATAGGGAATTTGCTTATGAATATACAGCACTCTATTAAAAATATCTTTTAATATCTATATAATCAGGCAGCTCTTTCACCATCACCTGGCACGTGCCCCCTAGTACATTTCACATTATTCAGCTCATCAGCTCTGGAAGAATTAATTGAAAAGATAGCCCTGAGATGTGAACCAACACACCAGCTTAACCAAATGCAGGGTTAAACCACAGGGCATCTCTGGCTCATTCACAATGATGATCCTCATTTATACCTTCTGTCAGCTGGAAATAAAGAAACACTTCATATCTTGAGGCTACAGTCAGGCATGACTACAGGATAATTTGTCTCTTTACTGTCTGATTTCCACAGCAGCATGAGATACTAGGGAACTAGACAGCTTTTTTTTTCTATTTATTCCCTGCTTCCTGTTTAACAACCTTCCTGGGGTAGGGGAAAAAAAAAAAATTAAAATTCCTCATCACTCTGGAATCTCATAGAAAAAGACCCAGTGCTTTAGGGATGACATTTGTGCCACCTTCCTCTTAACTACAGCCTGGAATCTCACAATTCCTCCCCACCCCACACATGACAGGGACCAACAACCCCTGCACAATTGTCACAAAGAAAGGTACCGAGCTCTCATCCAGAGTCCAATCATACCACCAGGAACTAATGGGTTAGCCACATATTTGCATGTTTTCATTGCACTTTCTGGCCTTTAAAGGCTACAATGGAAAACAAGCAGCAGCTTGATTTTAGTGGGTGCCAGTTTCAGAGAAAGAAGTGAAGGACATCTCCTCATTTCACGCCCTGGGTCGAATTTAGCATGCCTCCATTTTTGCATAGTCATGCTCTTAGAAGAAGAAAGCTTTTTTTTTTTT
>VYXD01016610.1:1724363-1773347 GCA_013397195.1 Hylia prasina
GAAACTAGTCTCTCTATCTTGAAAAGACAGCAAGGCTTTCTGTCATGTACTGGGAAATGTCATTCTTTGTCCACGCAGTTATACAAAAATATAAACAATAAACAATGAACTTGAAGCAGAGAAGTCAATTATTGTACAAATGACTTAATCCTTTGTAGTTGTCCTTCATGTAACAAACAAATTTTATTTCTATCCTATACACTGTTTAAAGGCAGTGCTTTATAAAGGATATTCTAAAACACACCACATAACCATCGCTGTAACTTGTATGTTGTTTGTTGGTTTCCCTTCTGAGAAAAGGTAGTGCTGCCTTGCAAAGACAGAAAAGATGGGACTGAACTGATTCACTCTGCATCTAAGGATTAGGCACTTAAACCTGCCCAATTTCCAGTCTGCCCATGTGTATAATGGGGCAGCTCTGGCCAGGATTGTTGGGAGGATTAACTAAGTGGCACTGAAAGGCTTTGAGATCTGCTCAGTAAAAATTATTTCTGTAAAAGTGCATGTGCATAAAGTGCTAATTGATGCCAGCTGGTCTTTTATCCTGGGCAGCAAAAACAGCTTCTTACCACACACATTTCTTTAGTGGGCACCAGCAGCACATTTTTTTTTATTTCTAAATTCCTGGGGTTTGCATTAAAACATACAAACCATTTGATTTTCAGGAATTCTCCATTAGGAGATTGATACAGCAATGTATTTCAGAAATTACCTTGATTAACCTTGCACAGGCAATAAGTGTAAACATTTTAACACCTTTCAAACTGAGAAATGAGCCCTATTTGCAGTGCACAATTCTAGATTCAGCAATTTTCATCTTAGAGTCTGCAGCGCCCCGTTCATTTCCTAGAAAAACCTGACAATCAATTTACAATGGCCCCTGAAATGAAGCAGAAAGCTGCTGTTCCTCAACTGGCCTTATCTGACAGGGCAGCATCAAATGAAGACACATAAGTAATTATTTTTCATTTCCCCTCTGTGCTGCAAACAACCATGTTTTCTAGAGCCCCTCCTTCAGCTGCAGAAACTTGGAAATGCTCCACCTGCTTATGTTTGCTGATAGACGCCAGAGGAATTTTCACTTCATCTGTTTCACAGATGCTTAGACTCTTTTCTCAAGACACATCATACAAAAATGTCTCCAAAATAATTAGCAGGATTTTAGTCGGCATGACTGTGTGGCTGCACGTAAAGTAAAGCTCAGACAGCTCTTAAGAAATCGAAGCTCTGGAATGAGTGTCTGGGACCTTAACAGCACTTATTTAAATCTTCCTGCTTGACACATTTATAGTTTTTCATGTAGTCGAAAGGGCAAAGGGGTTGGTATGCAGAAAGCTCCTACAATGTGAGAAACATCATGAACTTCTATAACCTCTTGTACTTATACTGACATGACAGTAATAGCCAGTGGAGAACAACCATGCAATCTAATTCAAAGAGGGGGAAAAATTATGCAAAGATCTCTGTAATCATTGTCTCTACATCTCACTTCAAAATAAAATTCACTGCCTTACTGAGGAGCTACCTGAATAAAAATAGTCCAATGACATGTGTGGCAATATTATTCTATTTAATTGAAAGATGCCCCTCGTTTGGCAATTTGCCTAGCAGGGCAATCATTAAACAGGGCTCTAGACCATCCCAAGCCTGCTCCTCCCTCCCTGCTCTTCACCAGCCCCAGCAAGCCCCCATCAGGCAGCCGAGCCACAAGCAGCACACGAGGACTTGACTGCAAAATGAGGGCATGCTAACAAATCTAAAGAGACAGCAAGAATGCCTCGTGATAGTTCACAAGGCTCACCCTGGACACGCTACCAAGTCCAGGGGATAAATTACCTAAACATCTCTGGTTGCACACTAGACTCCCTGAGAGTCCTCTGGTGCCACAGTGAAGGACTCAAATTGCAATGCTTTTGTCCAAAACGAAAGGAATTTAATTCCCACTGCATAAGCTCTTGTTGAGACTATTTCAAAGGGCCACAAGTTGCCAATGTCTGATTTCAGGCCTATTGTCATATGGAAGTGTCCTTAAAAAGGACAGGAAGTGGGATCTAAGGAATGGGATGGCTGGGATGGCCAACCCTCCACCCAAAGCCACGCCAGAGAGCTTTAGCTTTCTTTTGTTTTTCTTGGACACAAGAAGGGCTTATTCCTGTTGGCTTAGGTTGTCAAAATGACAAAGGCTCCAAAAAAGCTGCAGGTGTTCAGCCCTTAGCCCACAGGCACAGGCAGCTGCCTGTTTCAGGGATGGTGAGACACCTGGGAGCACACACAGGAACCTCAGGACTCATCCCATAGTGGCCCTGGCCCCTGGCTGGAGGCACTGCCAGGGCCAGGGTCAGAACCCTGAGTCAGAGAGCAGAGCCAGGAAGGGCCCTCAAGTCCCAAGACAAAGCCAGACATGTCCTCACTCTCCTCTGTACCCAGATGGCAGCCAGAGACACCTGGCCCTAAAGGATGGAGTCACCTGAAGGTAGAGGATGCACAAAAACCATCCCTACTCCACTCAAAATGGCCAGCAGCCACCAAGGAACAGCAGATACCCTCATTACAGCCCTGAACCCGAGCTGGGAACAGCTCTGAGAGGTGACAGCCATGCTGGGGCAGCCCCATGACCAACAGGTGTAGTCAGCATCCCAGGGAGGAACACGGAGATCCCAAATCTCTGGCCTGATCAATTCCTATTTATTTATTTACCTATTTAACCCAGGCTCACTTGCTTGTGACAGTACCACGCACAGAAACTGAAAAGCTGACACAACTGCAGCTGCTGAGCAGGACCAGGACACAGACATCCCACCGTGTGTCTTCCTGTCCACCTTTTATTTAATGGCCAACAAACAAACCGATGTTTAAAAAGGCCACATTTGCACCTTAGGTAAACACATCCGAGAACATTCAGTGGAGCACCACACCAGCAGTGGCAGTGGCAGCCGTGCCCAGGGAGTCAGGGCTGGGCTGGCAGTCAGGCCAGAGGGTTCCTTGGGGGCTGCAGCCATTAAAAGAAGCTCCAGAGAGGCATCACCCTGCCAAACAGAGCTCAGTGGCTGCTGGGGCGCCGTTCAGGAGAGACACTGGTGGCAGGGCCGGGAGCTGGGATGCACACACAGACACACACAGGCACCCACGCACGGGCTGTCTCTAGGGATGTGCCTCCCACTCTGGCACTAAACCCCTGCAGGGCACACCTACAGCAATAGCCTACACTGGTCCCTTGCTTTGGGACAAGTGCCACCCTGAAGACACATCTGTCTGCATAAAACTGATAACATTCAACAGAAGCCTATACACGCAGATAAGGAAAGCCTTGCAGAACAAAAACCTTAGAGCAGTTCATCAGTAAATCACTGGTAATTAAAGTCATTCAGTTTATCCTCGCTATAAGGAAGTGCTGCAAACGGCTCCAGACTTAAGTTACATATACAATATATTTCTTAGATGTATATAACTTTTCCCATTTGGGAATGCAGAGTGACACAATTTATTTGGCCTTGTATGAAGGCCTGCAAATGCAACTCAAGGCAAAGCTCTGTGGTGAAAAGACACCTCTCTTTAAATTACTATTATGCTGTTTCATAAAAATCATTTCAAAAATTACTTAATATTTTTAATGTTTCTGCCTAATAACAAATGACAAACAGCACTGGTTCCCACAGGCTGTATTCAATTACTTTGATTTTATTAACAGACTGCTTTCAATCAATAGAAACTCCAAGCCACATGTCAAACCAGAACGCCAGATTCTTAAATGATATAACTTAGCATGGCAGTTCAGTCAAAGGAAGTATGCCAACTTATACCATAGCAAAGCCAACCCAAAAACTGCATCCCATTAATGATTCCCATGGGGATTCTGGCCACTGTGGTTACAAACAGCTGACAAAGCTGAAGTGTATTATTGCACTATTTGTAAGAATGAGTCAGCCATCAGCACAGGGGAATTACTCCCAGCCTACAGACAATTCAGTCAAAAAAGCAGCTTTCATAAAGAAGTAAAACCAGTTTGATTTTCTGTTCATCTTGTTCCAGAGAATACTCAGAATCAACTTCAATGATATTCTCAAAATAATCACAATACACATATTTTATTTTGTCTTCTATTTTCCTTATCATCTCTCCTAATTTACTACTCAACTGTACCAGCCTTTAGGAAGGTCTTTCTCTAATCTTGGAGATATTAATTTAAACCTGTTTCTGACTTGAAACTTGCTTTTCCCCCTTTTAAAAAATAAATTGTGGGATGGGAGGACCCACAACAAACACTGAAATAAAACAAGTCCTCAGGGGTGAAAAATATCACATCAAATAAATACTCATTGACAAACCTTTCTCAGCAAAGAGTTCAAGGAATCTTCATTGACCTTTATAAAGTACACTTATAAAGACTCTTTCAACTCTTTTGTCTTCCAAAATTTGCTCATTTAAGTTAGTGTCCTTCTACTTTAAATGTTTGTGTAGGGACATCTATTAAATGTAAACTGATCTACATCTCAGGTTTGGGATTATAAAGTCAGGTCACTGCCATGCCATTTAAGTCTTGAGAGCACTTTAATCAAAAGATCATGTCATCATGCCCTAGCTGACTAATTCAGTAATTCTTTTTCCTCAGTGTGCTATGCTCTGGCACTCAAAAAGCAATCCTAGTATGTAACAGGCAAAAAAAAATCAGCTTCCAAAAAGGGATGGACCACAACCTCAGTGGGTATTCTGTTTCATCAAAGTTAACCAATTCAACATTACTTTTTCATTCACTGATAAAACATGATAAACTCAATTCCAAATTTACACTTCTGTGAAATTCAGTGTTTTACTTCTGTGGCAACATGTATCATTTAATAGGATCTTGCTGTGAAATGACTATAAGTGAATACCAGAGATTCTTGGGTTAGGAATACAAGGCAAGTTCATATCTTAGAAGCACTTAGTTTCCAAACCAGACTGTAAATTTTAAACTTGATCTGTCTCCTTTCTCAGAGAAAAAAAAAAAAACAAACACCCTCATACTTCTGTTGCACCTGTTATCCCTATACAACTTAGAGTCCCAGAGAAGAAAACTTACTGAATTACCACCAGCCTCAAGTCAAATATTCACAATAGTCTACAATAAAGGTAATTGATCAGCAACAGATAACATGCATCAGGCCTTAAAGTTGCCCAGAAGCATCATGATGGTTATTGTTATGAGCTTTTTATTAACTATGCAAAGAAAATAATCTTTTAACAAAATAAATAAAGGAAGTTATTAGTCTCAGACACTGACATCCAAATCCTGGAATGGAAAAATTTCTTTCTCTTCTGAGCTAATATATTTATACATCACACTGCATTGCAGAATATATTGCAATGGTACAAGGAGAACAGGATTACTTCTGAAACTAACAGAAGGAGAGGTGGCACAAAGGACCTTCCTTTCTCTTACGACATAATGCATTTGGGATTGCAACATTAATCTACATTCCGGCAGCCTGTGCACCTACGGGCTTGGCCACTGGCACCTCATCTGCAGGAGAATGGATCTGTAATCCAATTTCAGCCTGTTTGCTTGCCGGTGTCATTTGCTCCAGAGGGAAGCTTTCAGCACACAGGACTGGCCCCAAAATAAGTACTGCTGAGTTTGAGTATAGCACAGCTGTAACCAGAGATTACAAATTCCCAAGAAGGCTCATGTTGGCTCAAACTAGCGTGAGCAGTGGGTGCTCAGTGCCAAATGCAAATTTTGCAGTATTCTAATGGAAATCAAAGAAACAATATCCATGGCTTCAGGGGAAGAGCCGCACAGAATACCTTCACAGAATAAGCACACATGCCTTTGTTGTGAAAAAGCACATCTGAAAAGATCTGCCAGCACCTCTCCCGGCACATTTCATGCTGGTGAGTGGGGAGGTGCCCATTGCAACAATACGAGGGAGCAACAACCGCAGAACCAGAAGTTTTTTGATTGTGTTAAAGAATAACTTCATGTGCTGCGAAGGAAGGGTGCCTCCTCCTCCTCCTGAGAGCCAGCTCACAGCAGGGTCCCTAATGCCCCGAGGGCCATGGAGAAGCTTCCTGTGTTCTCCAGCTACACAAACCACAGCTCCATCCTTACGGTGCAACAGCCACACAAAGATGGAAACATTTCCCAAGGACGCACTAGAACAAAACAATTGACAGTGACTGCAGCATCTGCTCAGCGTAGCCAACGTAATAAATTTCAATCTCATTTTAATTTTTATATGTCCAAAGCCATTAGGTCTTAGATATTTGAACTTTAATTATTATGGAAGCAATTAGCTCCTATGACCAGAAGGCTTTGCCTGAACAATTGCAATGAACACAATATTTTCTACAGCATAAAAAACAAATACCCTGACACATCTGTAGCAATCTAGGATCTTGCAAGTGCAACTGTGCTTCACAGTGGTGTCCTGGCTTTGTGCCAGGCTGCAAAAGCTGGAATTTACTGGCATAAGCTGTATGACATTGTATATATGTGTAACTGAAGATTATCTCCTAAGGTATTCTGTAAATTTGGAATTTCAAAATTTAAGTATTTCCTGCTGTAGAGAGATCAAATTGGTTTTGAAATTTAAATATTTTTTCAGAGAAAACTATTTTGGTACATTATCTCCTACAAAGACAGCTATAATTAAACAACAGTTTCAAGTACACTGAAAAGTGGTATTTCTAAAACTGACAAAACAACTTACATTTGTGTTTCAAGATACAGAAGTATTATGTGGAGCTTTGTGCATCAAAGGAATTTCACTAATATATATTGTTTTTAGTACCTTCATTCAATGCATTACTACTTAATAGAAGGATGCATTTTAATTCTCATCATCTTTTGCAGTTTTCCCCTTGTGTACTTTATCCACAGTACAGTGTGCCCACACAGCTCTCCCTTGAGCCCTGGTGAGCTGATGTGACCTCTGCAAACAGGGCTGCTGGCAGAGAGCACCAGCTGAACAGCAGGGGATAACAAAGATGTTTTAGAAGGGGCTTGGGGATCTTTCTGCTCCAGAAATACTACAGAAGTACAAATCACCCTAAGTAAAGAGTGACTGAGCATTCACCTGCACGCAGTGCTGGCCTCCTCAGTACCTCACAAGCTTCCCTTTGCTTTTACAAGCAAGGGTGGAAATTCAGGAACGGACAGTGCTTGTTCTTAAACAAAGTCACAGAGAGCATTTTTAATTCCTCTATTTTGGCATTTGACACAGTGCTCTTTGAATGCCAATCACTATCTCTGCCATAACTGAATGAAATATAAACTGTTTAGTGCTTTGTTTTACACTAAGAGGTTTGATTTAGATGACTTCTGCTGATAAATAACATTTGCTAACAAAATCAAGGGCCGATGAATTCCAATTCAAGCTTTTGTTGAATCAAAGGCAACTAATAATGTCAAAGCTCTGAAGCCCAAGAAAGTGCTAGATTCCAACCAAAGGGATTTCTGTTTAAGTTAAAAACATTTTAAAAACATTTTCCCAAGCTCCATATCATGCACTGTCACCCACTTTCTTCACTGGAACCCAATGCATCCACTACAAGGGCAGAACTACAGCAGTAAAAAGAAATGTAATGTACACAATTGCTCTGCAAGTGATAAAATACATGCACCAAGGGGAGGAGCAAAGCACAACATGCCAGTGGATGCTGTGACTTTCATACCCTTGCATTTTCAAGTGGATTTTGTTGTTTAGGTGCTATTTTCTACAGTCTGCTGCCAAAGAAAACGGGCTCGGGCACACCTGATCAAAGTCTGCCTTACTCGGTGCAACCTTTCTGCTCTTATTTACTCATGCAAGACAAAGCAGTGCTGGGAATGGGTCTATCCACAGACAAAGGCTGGGACCCTGAGCCTTGCTATGAGGAACTGAGGAGACCCCCCCAACACAAATTGTCAGCGCTGGGGCAGGGGGACCTCTCTTCCCAGGTGCCCAGTCTGTCTGCATGGTCCACAATTGGAAGCCTTCCCATGCAGCCCAACAAGTGGGGACCACAGTCCCCTAGTCCTCCGGGGAGTGTGCACACACACAACTATTTTCAGCATACTTTCACACGTCTCTATGAAACTCAACTCATGCCCGGATCTTCCTGACAACATGCCCAGCCTTGAGCTCCCTCCCTCTGGAAGCAAACCCAAGGGGAACCACAGGGAGAAGGACCTGCACCCAGGGTATTTCCAGCCCTTTACTGGCCATAAACATGCATGGCAGCCCCCAGAAATCCTCCCCGTCTCCAGTGCTCTCCTCCCAAGGTGGTGATCTTATCCTTTTCATGGAGCTCCTTAAAATTATTTCAGCCACACTTTTTCAGAGAAAATCCAAAAGGAGATTGAAATAGGCAAAACTGATTTCCTTTAATTAATACACATACATTTGGGGCAAGGTTGCTCCGCCATACACAGAAAACAGACTTCTATGAAGAAAACCTTCTTCTATGAAGGTAGTTAAAGCAGAAATATAAAGCTGACTGCAATATATGACCATTTTTAGATGGGATGTAAGAACTTCCTGAATAACAAGATGCCCTTCACTTGAACCATGGCTTGAAAAATGTCACCAGTGCAAATGCTAAGGAAAAAACAAATATCACCAACATATCTGACAGGACATAAGACATAACTTCCACTGCTCTCGGTATACATTATTCTTACAATGCCACTTTAGCAATAAGCCGATAAAGTTATGCCAAAATACATCCAACACAGCAGAAGATAGTATTTAAAGCAGGTTAAGTTGAAGATTAATTCAATTGCTTTACCCAATTTATATTCTCCACCTAAGACTCCTGGACATCAGGAAATGAAGCATTATGGTGCTTTAACAACCTTCTGCACTTGCATTTAGCCTTCATGTTTCTATTAGATCCTCTGCACTCATTTAAAGTATAAATTCTCACTGACATAAATGGGTTTTCCATGCATGTAATTAAAAAAATCATATGCAAGAGAGACTCTTTCCTAAGCTGAGAGCAGGCAGTGTCAAACACCCCGCAGTGAATGCTGCCTGAGGGCTGCAGTCCTGCACAGCTCATCCCACCTTGCTCACAGCACAGCCCACAGCTAAACTCAGCAGCTGCACAGGTGCAAGGCAGGACCTTGCCATACAGGCATGTTTTGAAACAGAAATGACATGCAACTCTCCATTTTCCATGTTAAAACAAGATTCAGCCAATAACGTAATGTTTCAAGGTTTCTCTTCCACAACATCCGGATTCATCTTTTTTTCTTTTATTTCTATAACACTAAACAAATAAAAGGTAAAAAAAAATACTTCATCTTTATATAGCATATTTGTTAGGTTAT
Source organism: Hylia prasina (assembly GCA_013397195.1). Taxonomy (NCBI): domain Eukaryota; kingdom Metazoa; phylum Chordata; class Aves; order Passeriformes; family Sylviidae; genus Hylia; species Hylia prasina. The sequence goes on from VYXD01016610.1 coordinate 1,733,656, forward strand.
TAATTTATTTTAAGCATGTCACCTTTGGAAAACACGTCATTACAGCCTCTACATCTCTCACCAACCAGCACTTTACATCTAAATATAGTGAAGCCACTAAGTTTTGCCCCATGCAAGAAGTCATGTGTTTCCTTTTGGTTTAACTTTATGAGGGAAGAAAAAAGCAGAAAAACAATCTCTCAGTTTACAATACAAAATAAGTAATGTTTAAGGATAACAGTAGACGGCCTTTAATAAAGCAAGAAGAAAAAACCCTCTTTGCTTCCAACCCAGAAGAAACACAATGGAAAACAGCAGGCTGGGGAGTGATGGTACAATTAGCTTTTCTCACTTGTTTAATTTGTTTCTTTATTAAAGTTAATGGTCATCTTAATACTACAGGCCTAGAAAATGGTAATGAAGACCAGGCAGCTAGTGGGACTTATATTTACAGCTGCACTCAAAACAATCATCCTTGACCATTCTATAGATGCAAAGAGAGCACTTTTATTGAGTTTTGTAAGTATAAAGTGAGGTGGTTTCAAGAATAAGTGCAGCTTCCAATCAGCTATGGTTTCAGTAGCCAAAAGAGCAATAAACGTTCAACAGGAGTAAGCTTTTTAAATTATTTGTGGAAATTTAAGTAAAACACAAGATTTTTAACTACCCATTTATGTCTTCTGGATTTTACCATCCCAGAGAGACTGTGGATGCACTTTCAGCCTTTTTGAGTCAACAGGACATAAAACCAGTAAAGAGTACCTTGGTCTCTAGGTACTGGCATGAGGGACAGTGTTCGTGCTGCATTTTGTCTGATTCAGTATGAAGACACAAACCCAACCCAGAACAGTAACACAATTACAGGGCAGCAGAGGGAAGCCATTCGCCCACGCTTCAGCGACCCAGAGCTAAAACTCTGGCAACTAGGGACCAGTGAAGGGGGAGAGGAATGAGGCTGAAATTGCCACCACCAAAACCATGCTGCATGGGCTGTTTGAAACTGGGAGGATGGCTCATCAATTTAAACATTTTCTAGTTGCTGCAGGGCCCCCAGGCCCAGCAGATGCTGTACCCCTGAATGCTCAAGCTGTAACAGATTTGGCCACCGCAGGCTGAGCTGATTAGGATGGGACACCAGTGGAAGAGATTGCATACACCAGAAATGCTGGAGAAAACAGCTTGGCAAAGTCTGGTCTACAGGGAAAAAAGTAGCAACATTTTAAGTTTTAAAAATGTAATGATCAATAAAAGCAACAGCATTACTAAATTTGCTATAGAGGCATGTAGGGTAGAGTAGTAATGGGGTAGTTTGCAAGTATGCAATAAGAGACAGTCCTGCTGCAAGGCCTTTGCAATCAAAATTAACAAGGCAGAAAACCAAAAATAGGCAATAATATCTGAGAAGACATTATTCCTAAATGACTCCCTTACACAAGGAATTACCATCAGACCAAGGAGGGCAATTTTAAGACAATGTTTCATTTTTAATATGTATCCCAATGAGAAACATTGTAATTCTAAAGATCATATTTAAATCTCAATCAATCGTACTCTCTATTCATCCTATAAGCTTATTATGAGCTTTTCCCAATGTCCTAGGGTGACTTTATGATGCTGAATTGTATCCCCACTCGTCTGTTTAGCCCTTGCAGACCAAACTTCCAGTCTCTGCTGCACTGCTGTACATCCTGTTGCTCAAAGCAGGTGAGATAATTTCACATGCATGAAGATTAATTAGTAGGGCCCACAGGTGATGGAGTTGTCTCTAATGGTGAAAGCTACTTTTGAGAAAAGAAGAACAAAGGGAGAAAGACAGAGTGACAGAGGGGAAAATGAAAACTGTTGGCAGCAGCCAGTAAAGCCAGAAGAGCAGGAACAAGGGCAAAGGCTGTGGTTTTGCTGAAGGGGCCAGAGCTGCTGCTGTAGGGCAGGGACAGGTCAGGGTGTCTCAGGCATTGCTCAGCTGTCCCAGAAAACACTCCAAATCCAGTTCACTGGTTTCCATCGTGACAAACATGTATCAGCATCAGGTGTGCCCCAGAGTTAGACCAGCCAAGGCTGGTTTCCAACTGCTGACACTACACTGGTGCCAGAGAAGCCCAGCTGTGGCCTTGGCTCCACTGTCATCACCAGCCTGCAGCCAGCTTAGTACAAGAAACACTTTCTTTTTGCTTTGGGAATGAAGCTATTAAGCTATTCTGAAAGACCAAACTCCATTTATGTTATTTCTTGTCTACTTTTAAATCTCTACCAGTATGTGCAACTCTTGGATTTAAAACACTATTACCCCATAAATGCCATTTATATAAATTGTTAAACAAGACTTTCATCCATCTTAAATTAAGATACACTATCACAGAAGTTTCCACATCATACCTTCCACAAAGCCTGAATTAATAAGCTCACAAAATCCATCAAAAAAGACAGGCAAGCAATGAGTATCATTCCTGTAAATACCATATCACTAAAATATATTTTCCCATTTCATTAAAGCATACTCATAAGAATACAATTATTTGCACTGTTTATGCTCCTCTCAGCCTCCCAGGCTGCTGAGAAAAGCTTATCCACTGGTGGGAACTGGAGGAATAAGATTGCCTGACCTGATGCTGATTATTCAGCACTGACTTCATTCACTTTGAAGAGACTTCCAATAAAAAGAAAAAAAAATTAAATCTACTACACCACTTTAAAAATTACAGACAGCATTTTTAACCTCTGTCCTTTTGCATTACTGCACCAGTGCCTGGAAAAGCTATAGCAGGAGAGAGAAAGTCATTTAGGCAGCTCCCTTCGTGCCACCACCATGGCTCAAAGGGACAGAAATCAAGAAACATTAGAATCAATATGAGCCGATTACAACATTAAGGAAGAATAAACCCCACAGAACTTAAACAAAATCTGTTAAAAGGCATGGAAAAAGCAGGCATTTCTTCTTTCTGAGTAGAGAGTAACTTATTTTCTGGAAATACTCCAGATTTTGCATTTCCATCTGGTGGTACTTAGTGCTGGGATAAGTGAAAAGGAGGTTTCCAGCTGAAACACGGGAGTGCCCATTTGACATGAAATACCTACAGGCAGGAGAGCCACAGTCTAATTGAAATCTTTAGCATCTGAAGAAGAATGGGCACTTCTTCATATACACACATCTAAATCACAGTCATACCCAAATGGAAAACATGCTCTACTAAAATAAAATCAAATCACAACCTGGGACTGAGAGTGTGGTCCAGCTAGTAACAAAAGATTTCTTCTCACTCTTTTTTGTCATTCCTCAGGAATGGGTGGTTTAGCTTAAGCTGAGACTTGCCATTTACAGGTATACAATAAGCCAGTTGGGTTTTTCCATTCTTTGGAGCAGCTGCTGACCTTAGCCCTTGGTGATCCAGCATTCATAAATGCCACACCCATTGCAGGGAAGAGGCAGGATGCACACAGGTCCCCAGTTGTGTGTCCCAGAGAAATGGCAGCTCTCTGGGCACGGCATCCTCAGCTGAAGGAGGATGAGAAGCTGCAGCTCCTGAGGTCAGACCTGCTTCAAATAAAGCAAACCATACCCCAGGAAAAGCACAGAGGCTGAGTACTTCACTGTACCCAGAAATCCTGCTCTGCTTTAGGCTGTCTGCTGCGTGGGGCTGCACTACTCTGATCCCAGGGCTGCCACTCCCCATTTGCAAACAGGTCTGGAGGGCAAAGGAGGGCAAGAAGGTTCCCTTTGGGAACCACAGCCCCCAAGTCAACCCATCTGACTGAGAACCAGCATCACAAACTCCCAAATGTGTGCACCTAAAGCTCTGTGCTGCAAACCAGTGCTAACACTATCCATTTCTCCTGCTTGGGGAAATCATGCCCACAAGCCTAGAAGGGTGGGAAGCACAACAAGCACATCAGACCCAAGCAGACAGGTGTAGACATGCAGGTACAGAGGGAATGAGTCTTAACCCTTCTGTTAAAAGTAAAAAATATATTTGAGAAACCACGATGGCAACAAAGTCGCATCAGATGTGGAACTGGACAAGAAAGAAAAGCTCTCTGAATTTGTTCAATTGTTTAACTTTCCAGATTTGTTGAGGGTTCCCCTAGATTACTTCAATCTAGAAATTTCCCTGCTATTCTTAAAACCATCCCATTGAATTACTAAATGAGATTAGATCTCAGAGAAAAAAAAAAAAAANTCAAGATTCAGCAGCTAACTGCAAATGAAAGCAAAAAGAGAAGCCTGCCTTGTGATGAAAGGACAGTAAAAGAGCAATTACATCAGAAAACCAATGCCCAGACCTCTAAACAGCAAAGCAATTGCATGTGTCAAGTTCTCATAACAAGAAGGTGCCAGCTGAGGCTTATGTTAAAACTGTGCAATAAAATTAGATGTCTGGAGCCTCTGTCAGGCGAATGATGCTATCTCATTAATGGGATTACATAGAAAAATTGGAGGGATTTCAGTCAAGAGGAATAAAATGATTAAGGATCAAAAAAGCGTGACTCATGAAAGCAAGTAGAAACTGGATGCAGTGCTCTTGCCTGAATAGCCCAAGTCTCAGAACCAGACAGGCCTGGTGGTACCAGCAACACCACAGCATCTCCTGCCTTACACCCAGAATAACAGAAATAAATCAGATCTGCCAGAGCAAAAAACCATATTATAAAATTCTAGCTTTTTTATGGCAATGCTACTATTGTATCAGTCAGCAAAAAAATAATAACTGGAGGGAAAAGTGGACAGGAAAGTTAATTACCTGTTAACAGCTGGCAGGAAGAACACATTTAGTCAGGAAAAAAGAGAGGGAAAAGAAAGGTTGTGACTACAGAGACTGGGTAAAATTGAAGCCTTTCAGTTATTAACAGGAGAGGATCTCTTAGCCACAGGAACAACATACACATGGAATCATCTTCCCAAGGCAAGTACTGAAAATCACAACAGCTGAATCACCTGAAGAGGGCCTGGCAACTACCCCAGAATCATCATAAAACTCCAGCACTGACAAGAGATAAACTAACTAGAGGGGAAGGGGAGAAGGAAAAACATTGCAGGAAGGAAAACGGGAGTGTTGTGGCAGCAGATGTTCCCTGGTCAGCACTACAATGCTATACTGCAGGAAAAATAAATGAATAAATAAAAGAGATCTAAATATAGAATGAGATTCTCTTCACTGGAGGGTTCAACATCTCTCTACAATTCTTTTCCAATTGAAGGACCGTAAGTTGAATAAAAAGCTTCATTTACATTCTGTACACATTCGCAAAGATAAACTGATTTCAGAAAGCATTATTATGCCTGACCTCTCTGTCTGGGGGTGAGAGCCAGATACTCTGTGAACCATTTTGATCATAGCTAATATTCCCTAAAAATTCATTAGATGTCAACATAAAGGACAAAAAGCATCACCATGGAAGAGCAGATGCTGCAAGCTACCATACAAAGCACATTAGGGTCGTTTCCCCTGAATTCCTCTGCATCAGCACAGGGCAGCTCTGCCTCAACACCCAGCAGCAGAGTCCTGTTCCTGGCTGTTGTGACAAGCAAAGAGTCAAACACTTGGGAAGTGATGCTTCCCAAGAAGAAACTTTGCTGAGGAAGTGCCAGGCCTGGAGGTGCCCAGTATGCCAAGAGAAGCAGGGGAAAGCAAATTCTTCCAACATCAGATCCCCCAGCAGGGAAGAGTGTGTGTGCACATTTGTGTACACACTGTGGCAGGGAAGGGGTTTAGGACATTTAATTGCACTTTGGATCTTATCCAGCACACACAGCATCAAGCAACAGCTCTCCTGGAGTTAACACTTTACAGAGCAGAGGAGTCTGAAGGCCAGTTCTCTCCCTTTTCACTAACACCCTGGAGGGCAGGTGGATACTCCCCACAACTCCCAGGCTGGGTGAAGGGGAATTGGTTGCCAAGCCCCACCTGGCAGCACAGGCCAGACTGGTACCCAGCTCAGTAAGGCTGCCCACAGCCCTGCAAGGCCAGGTGAGCTCTGTGATCAAGGAAAATGACTCCAAGAAAGAGGCAAACAGAGCAGATTTGTTTCCTATTTTTATATGGTTTCTTACCACAGAAGAATACACTCAAGGCTCTTAAGCCATTAAATTTTTAAAAAGAGGAATAGCCTTTGCAGAAGCTCTGCTTTGATGTAACTGGGCAAATTGATCTTGTTTCTTAACCAAATCAAGACATAAGTCTCCTGCCCTCCTTTTTCCTTTTTTACCTTTAAAAACCCAAACAAAGAAGGAAAAAAAAAAAAACAAAAAAAACAAAAAAAACCAAACCACCAAAAAAGCTAACCTCGAGTTTAAAGCTGCAACACTAGTCCTTACAGAAATAATGTCAATGTTTACAACCAGCCATTCATCACAGGCTATTAGAAATCCTCCACAATTTGCATCATGACATGTAACCCAAACCCTTTCCTCCTGAAGCCCAAAATTTCTGGTGAGAAATGCTCAATGATTTTTTGATTCAGAAACTTTATGGTAATCGTAGCAGTTAATGGAATTTCCAGAACTGTGTTGGCCACTTAGGGCTCTTTAGAGTTCTCACAATCACATGGGACACCTCCACAGTGGTCTCACTCCCTCAGTTTATGCTTCCAAGTACCTTGCATCCAGTGTGAGTCCGGGTCTTCATGAGGGGGGTTGTGGTGCACAGCTCAATGGCTTCTGGTTCATGGAAGATCACTGTCGGGAGAGGCTCTTTACGAAGAGTTAGGACATTCAACTTAGTCTTTAACATGGTCTGAAAGTGCTAAACAGAAAAAGAAAATTAATTACCTCCAGTTCTAGTGCAGAAAAATGAGAGTTAATAATTGGACGTGTCTGCATGTTTCACTTGCTGTTCAGTGCCTCACAAGCTTTCCTGGGGAGAGTTAACAAGTTCTACAACTTGAGAACATTCATTAATATCAGCAATGTGGACTACGTTTAATTAAAAAAGATACACACACACACAAAGTGAAAGGGTTCATTACAATTCACATTTGTTCCACAAAGGGTCTAAATTCAACCTCTCACCATTTGGAAGTATATAATAAAGATATTCATGGACCCAGTTCGTCTACTAATGTCCACAGGGAGAAAGAACAAGGGATCAAAGACCGTTAAAAGAACTATGGATTCATCCATCCTTGTTCTCCTTCCTCTGTACTTAAATCTCATCCCACTGACCTTTGTAGATGTTACCATTCCCACTGAGCTGAATCCCTCATTGGTTTGCCTTTGTCATGTGAATTTTATATTCTCTTCCTTTGTAAGCAATAGTTCCTGTAGTCTCCAACGTAAATGTCACTCTTGGTACCAATGAATAGATGTCACTCAAAACTTGTCACTTTCTTAAACAGATTCCCCAGGCTTAGGTGAAGAACTAGCCAAGTGGACAGGAAAGTCATCAAATTGAAAGTTTCTCAGCAATTGCTTAGAGTGACTAAAGTCAATCCTTGAAAGACTTTCAAATTATTTTTTTGGAATCAGGGGAGTCAAGAGAAATTTTTTAAAATTTAGATGTTCCTTTGAACTGACTTTCGTTTGAAAAACTGAACATTTTCACATGCTGTTACTTATCTAAGGGAGAAAAAATGCAGATATGAACTAAATCAAGGTAGTAACATGCCACAGCACTGTCTAGTGAAATATTACTTTATCAAAACTTCATAAATTGACTCTTACCACGAAGCAGTTATTGGACGTGCGTGCAATGACTCCAGATCACTTTCATCAAAACTAAACAATTTGTTCTGACTTTTGATAGGAAATTGTTAACTTGCTTTGCAGCCACCCCTTTTCTCACTCTCCATTTTACCTCTGCAAAGCAAACAAGCATTGCAGGATCTGGCTTGCACAAAAAGAGATGCTAAGTGATTTCCCAGAACCATGCAAGCTCTCTCAGAGCTAGAAAGTCAACACACATCCTTGTTTTTCAGTCCTGTACTTTAGATGAAGAGAGTGTCTATTCAACATTTTATTTATACACAGGGGATGAATCAACTATTTAGATACTATGCTGGTTTTTCTATGGATTTTTGAAGATATGAATATTCCTTTGAAAATAAACTTGCTACCAGATCATAAATATTTTATCATGTGCAAACTGAAAGCCTGTTGATACACTTTTTTATCAGTTTAGTCCTTCGTTCATCAGTGTTTATGTCTAATAATTGTCATGCTACTGGAAGTATAGCACTTCAAACACTCTTAGAAATATGTTCAAGGCATATACACTAACACTCTGTGAAAATAGTACTTGTTTACCTATTTCACACATGAAGTTACAGCCTGTTAACAGCAATACTTTAGGGCCTCTGTGGTGTTTGTGCAAGCAGTCAAGTTTTCATCCCAGTGAAGTGCTCAACTCATACTATTTTTCATCTGCTCATGTTACACGTTACCCCATTCACTCTCCCAAACACAGCTCCAGCAAAAAAGTATTCCATTTAAGATGATTATATGTTAAAGAATATTCTCTGACATGTTTCTGAAGCTAACAGAGCTCTTTGACAGCTAGGATTACTAAACTGACTGAGAAAACCTACTTCATTTTACCTTTAGGTTGCAATTAACAGTCTTTTGTTTGGAGTTTCCTAGGCCTCTCCAGTGAGCTGTTAGCAAAGGCAGAACAGCAGGAGAAAAGCCATGACAAGTACAATGCAGCAGAAGGTTTGAGATGCTGTTTGAAGGAGCAGCATTGATTACCAGCTGCAGTGCTGGGCTTGCTGGTCCCACTAACTGCTGTCTACTACAGCTTGACTTGCTATAGGCTTTAGGTCTGCTAACCTGCTGCTGACGTTGTATTTCTGGAAGAGAAAAAGAAGGCAAAGGGTGCTGGAGCTCGGGCCCAGCCACACACAGGTCGCAGTGAATGATCCCTTTTCAAGCCTGGGGAAATGCTGTCTCCAGGGCTTTCTGCTGCTGTCTTGTGGATGCAGGGGATAGGAGAGGAAGGCAGAGATGGAAAAAAATGTACTGTTAACCTTAAGTCATACTATTTTCAAAGTGAGCCAATTTTGGATCAACAGAGATAATGTTTGTGAAATAATCAGGTTGAGGAATCTGTCCTAGCATTTAACTTTTCCTTCCCTTGACTGCTGAAAGAGCTCTATTTCCATAAATGATCTGTTTAGAGGGTTTCTCCAGTAAAGAATGGTGTGTCCATTAGACAACACATGTAAAAAACTCCATTTAGCCCTCCTGAGGAGTGAGCTTGGACCTGCAAAATGGTTCTTCTCTGCTGACATGTCTATAAACTTCAATGGGACTACTGACAGAAAGGGCACAATTTGACCAAAATGAAGAAACCTGTGGCAGTGATCTATCTTTTTTCTCATGTCGTGACAACCACACATACAATCTTAAACAAGGAAAAGCCTCCTCTGTGCCTTACAAAGGCAACTCAATTCTTGTATGAGCAGCAAGTTGGAGCGGTTGGGTGCCAAAAACACGAGAACACAATTGGCAGCAAATAGCTGATTAGTTGCCAGAGAAGTGCAGAAAGGATTGGGGGTGGATGCAGAAATAGCCTTTGCTTTGGCCCACAGGGCTAATGCAGACCACTGTGTGCTGCTCACACAGGTCATGTGATGGCTGCCATAAGAAAATCAAATCTCTGCCAGCAGACATCGCACAGGGAGCCCCCAAATAAGCACGTTATTTAAACACATGCCTAACTTTCACTATGTGAGCAGTCACAGTAAAGCACACGTGGGTAGTCAATGGGATTATTCATGTGCTTTAAGCCAAGAACAGGATAAAGTGCTTCACTGAACCCATTTCTTGGGTTTCCACTCCAAACTGGCATCTCCTGCAGAAACTGTTGGCAAAAGCTGACCTATAACAGTAGCCAACCTATTTTTTGAGAAGAGGCATTCACTCTCCACTGCTGTGAACTCAAAATATTTCTTTAAAGTGTTTTAAGTTCACAAAGTTCTTGAAAAGCATGACTTTGGCAATCCAGTGAATAAAGTTTCAGGGAACATTATACCATTCACATTTCATGTGCCAGAACCACTAGGTTCATTTGGTGCCTGTTATACTGAGATTCATGATCAAAAGATATTCTTAGCTGGCATGATTATACCAACAGCTCAAAACTACACATCACTCATTCTTTATCCATTTAGATGGTGCTAATGATATGACTTTATATTTTAAAGAAATGCAAGGAGTAACATAACAGTAAGAAACTGGCAGTAAGTGTAAAAATACCTTGAGCAAATGAAAATGTCTTAAACGCCAAAGAAAGCATCAGACATGTAATTTGCATTGTATTTTCCTAGTTGCTGAATGTTATACCATTTAGAGCAAAATTTAACTAATGCTGCAAATAACACTGGACGATTATCTTAATTGAAAACCATAGTTTTGCTTGTTCAAGGACTCAAGTTCCATCAGTTTGTTTTGCTTAGTTTACCCATCTTAATGGCATCCTTTCCCCCTGCAGAAGAAAACCAAATGATGCACAACTGGTAGCCCAAACCCATAACCTGCTAAAATTGTCGCTACAGAGGTATGGCCTCTTGCCTCCCTGGTGACCCTCAAAGTGCTCCTCATTTCAATGAAAACTCTGCCATCACTAACACTCTTAGCTACCAGTTAACTGAATATAAGAATCAAGAACTTCTATGTTGTTTAACTTATATTTTGTTATCAGCTCAACAGTCACACATTAGCTCCAGACTAACTAGTTCAGAACATTCAACTTGCAAATTTTATGTGCTGCACATTTAGTTCAGGAACAATTTCTGTTGCGGTTAAAACTAAAAATTAACAGCATTTGGGTTTTGGTTTAGCTTGTCAGCAAAAATAAAGTCACTTCCAGAACTCAGGCCAAATATCTTGGAGAAAATAACTATGATTGCATGCAAAGAAACATGACTTGGAGGAGAAAATTATGCACTGAAATTTGTAATAATAATGCTCTTCATCTTCAGGTCTTGACAAAACAGTCACTGCTGTTCGCAATATTGAGTATTCAGCAGCCAAGCCTAGTGGATCTTTTAATTTTCATGATGGAAATAAAGGCCCAAATTCAAAAATCTAAGAAAGGGTTCTATATTAGATAGGAGTATAAAAATAAATGTCAAGAAAGAGGAGACTGCAACTCATTGTAATCTGTAATCCAGCAACAGGAGTTAAGCAAAATAAGTGTTTTAAAGGTTGACTGGGTTGCAACATGGTAATTGAAAGAAAAGTCTTCAGCACCTTAGCCTTCATCCCCCACTCTCTCTTAACATCAGCATTACAACCAACACATGACTGCGTAAACTGCACCACATTTCCAGATGACCTGTACTTGGCAGATTTTGCCAAAGATGCACATTGAATCCTAACCCAAAAATGATAGGATGTTAACTTATGAAAAAGAGTTTTTCTAAAAGTTCAAAGACTCTGGAAGAGGGATCTGCCAGAATAAGAAGCAGTCCTCTGGGCAGTTCATCCTTCTACAGCACCTACAAAGGAATTCCCAGATGAAATCCATGTTAGTGCATCAACAAACGATGCAGGGAAATTTGAAGATAATCTCTATAATTTACTATTTCAGCACAAGTACATCTCTACTTCTGAAACCCATTTAGTTCTGGAATGAACCCAGAACTTTTCAACAGCATTCTACAGCAAGATAAAGCAGCCTAGGACAGGAGAGACACAACAAAGTGAATTGAACTGCGAGAGAATTTTAGAAAGTACAAATGCTCCTTTTTGCCTGTTCCCAGTGGAATTTGACTACCAGCATATCCAGTCTATAGGTACAAGAGGAGATGAGAACACAACAGACCTTCAGCACTGTGGTTACCCCATGAGTTAGGTGAGCACAGCTGTGAGCTGAGGACCACCCAACCCTAAGCCTCCAGCTTTTTAGCAAGGAAAGAAGAATTCTGATCTATATGAAAACTGATCCATTTAAAGGCTTTGTTTTAAAGCCAATCTGTCCAGTACAGATAAATGTCATCTCTGATCCATTTCTTGTTAAACAAACACTGCTAATACAGTTTAAATGCTTTCCCTCCCCCACATTAAACTATATCATGCTTTATTTATTTATCCTTTAGTAGCAGTTCATATAAACATTGTACTGAATGCTGCAATAAAACCCTCTACAGAAGGGATGGAAGCAATTTATCATGATAAAGTCAGAAATCATCCCATCAGCAGCCTGCTCTGTAAGACAAAAGTGGCATGCACAAACCCAAGACCATGTCATGGCTATATTCAAGCAGATCCATCCCAACCAACCATCTCAAAACCAATCTAGCTCCAGAAATCTGGTTATTGAAAGCTTATCTCATTTAGCATCTCAAGACCTATATTTTGCCAGTCTGTCAAAACAAATCCACTCAATCTCTTTCAGGTAACAGGTGCTATTTATGTGAAAAAACCATATAATTATGTTTGAATTTTCATCTTTCAATCACAAAGAAGTGGCAACATGCAGAAGTGGTAAGACAGGCTTGCCTGCAGGCACCCTCTGATGCATTTTGTGAGTAGAGGAGCTTGGACAAGCCCATGGCACAACTTGGCATGACTCAGTGGACTGAGGGCATGGCACCCCCAAGAATCTTGGGATAAAGCATCAGGGAAATGTTCCACAAAACAAAAACAAAAACCAAAAGCCACCAACCAAGCGAACTTTTGCTCCCTCTCCATATGTCCAATGACCATGCATGGTTGCATATAAGAGACTCAGCCAGTGCCTGCCACCATTTCCCCTCTCATGTCCCCATGCTCCTTCCACCCTACTCAGCAGACAGCATAACAGAGAGATGGGGTGGCACAGAAAGGAGCAATCTGCATTTGACAGGATAAACTCTAATCTGTATGACAGGACAACAAGAAGATGGCATCAAAGCAAGCAGGGCATGAGACTTGGGAAAGTACCAAGAGAGGCAGCACTACAAGCAATGCTGCCAGGCAGGGCCCCTCCTGGACTTCTCCTGCCATTACTGAGTGTAATAAGGGTGTCAAGGATAATGCTCTGATGGAAAAACCTGTACTATACAATAGATACATGAAAGGAAAGGGGACACTAGTCTGCAAACAGAAAAGCAGGACAAAGTACATAGGAAACCAAAATCAGTTGAATGTCAAAAAGCCTTCTACTGGATGCTACTGGATCTTTGCATGCAAGTACCAAGAATTATTCCATCTCACTCTGACACCAATTTCTTGGGAATATTCTTTTTCCTGTGGTGGCAAGACATATCTCTTAAAAACACATAACTATCAAGATTTCATAAACAGAACCGGCACTCCCTATCAATACTGTGATCACACAGCTGCCTGTGCGATGGTGCTCACATTGCCTTGTTTTCTTACAAGTTTAAATAATTTCTGTTTCCTCACCATTTAATTCATGTGAAACGTTTTGTTCTCAGACCCTGTGTACTTCAAGTTTGCTCTGGCTGAATGCCCCCGTTCCGTTGCCAAGCTTATGCGATTCCGATCAGCAGGATTGCTGCCCAAACAAAACAGTCCCAGATACAAACACCCTCCAAACTGCAGGGAACTTCAGAGCCAGATGAGAATTTCATGACTGATCCTCTAACATCTCTCTATCATCAGTCAAGCTAAACCCCAACCTAAACAAATCTAAGCATACAGGATATTCAGAGACCAAGCTCCCAGCTTAGTCACAACTGTTCAGAACCTAAAGCCTCACTACAGAGATTCACATCAGAGTACGAAAGGAGGAGTCAATATAATATTTCAGGACACTCAAAATCATGAAAATAAAAGAAGACCTCCCTAAGACATAAGTGGGGGAAGAAAAAAAAGTCACAGTACCACAGTAAAATGTTCTTTCATCAGTCTCAACATTACACTGTTTAAGTTCCCAGGCTAACATTTCAGTGGAAATTAGGCATGTTGGATAGAAGACAAACATCTAAATATATCTATTTGGATTTGGGCTGTTACAGATTTTTACCTACTGATGATTGTTAAATATATTTTGAAATAGGCTGTAATTTCAAGTGCTTGGTGTTCATGGCATATATATTTTATAACAGAACATTTTCAATAGAAATAAAGCATAGAAAACCTTCACCAATATATCAACAGAGCTGCTCTCATAAATAACTACTAACAAAATTTTGGTCCCAGAAATTACTGTTAACTCTCAAATTCTAATAACTTTGTCACAACTGAACTAGTTGTAGAATTTTAAACTAGATTCCAGTTTCAAAGATACCAGAATTTCTCAGTGGAAGCAGAAGAATTTATGAGCTTCAGCATTTTTCAGGACAAACAGCAATCAAAATATGTCTAAGACAAGGCAAATGGTTTAAAAAAAAAAAAAGTAGAAATAAATTAAGAAATAGGATCTGACAAGAAAAGAAAGAACAAAATAGAACACGCAGCAGCATAGATATGTCAAGTTCATTCACTTTGATTTTGAGTTGACCCCTAAGCTGCTTTTCAACATATTTTTCTCCTAACATGAGTTTCCAGTACATGTATTATTTGGTATAGTTGGCCCAATATTAAAACAATGGAATCCTGCAGCATGAAAGCAGCTGTTGCTTTTTCAATTTGCTCTTGGAGGCTTTCCAATAATTTCTGTGGCAGAGGATACTTTAAAAAGTTTTTTCTCCTCACTCTGCACCTGGCACAAGAAGCCCATCTCAGACAATACCTGCCAGACAGCCACTGCATTCTCCAGTGCAGCCCTTTCAAAACCAGTGTTTCACTCTGTCACTCTTCTCCTTCATTTTTTGCAATAAATCAATAACTTGGTAAGCAGTTATGTAGTTCAGTGATGCCTCTCTTGCCTTGCTAAGACTTATTTCCTGAGACAAGGATATGGACTGGGCGACAAAGGCACCTGCTACAAACAAGGAATCTGACCGGATTATTGCTACAAGTAACACTCCTTTATACTGTGGAGAAACAAAGTGTACAAATTCTCGACAAAAAAAGTTAAGCATTGCTTAAATATAAATCCAATTAATTTCTGGTCTAATGAATAATTGTGTTTACAGCTGCAAAATAATGAGAATCCATTCCTCCCTCTAAAGCTATTTTATCATTGTGTCCTTTCATGCTAATGCACAGCACTGTCTCTTCCAGGTCAGAACGAACCCCAAGATTCAAAGCTGGCATTCCTGAGGGTCTCTGAGAAGGGGTCCTCCTATTTCCCACAGACACAAGCCACTTCCAAGGGAATCGACCCGCATCTTTTAGCAAGTCAGCTTTTTTGGGAAGGCTCCATCAGGGTGTACCCTCTCAGCCCTTGCAAGGGATGAAGAAGGAACCTGGTGGCTTTACCCTTCTCTCCCACCGTGAGCACCATCAGTCCCTGCCCCAGAGCATCCGCAGGGAGCTGTGTCTGCCCAGCACTCCTGTCCCATCACAAGGAACTTCCACAGCCCGGACTACACTCACTGGCATTTTATCTCCTGCAACACTACTCCTTTCCCACCTCCAACAGCAAATTATCCATCATGGGGCAACTCTGCCAGGATTTATAGCTATACAAACCTTTGAGCAGACAATGCAGAATATAGATGACAATTGGGTCCCACTGCAGTGCAGATACATAACCACTACCCCAGGGCAACTTCACACAGTAGGTCTTTCCACTTCTTTAAGCCATGAATAAAAGTAGTACACTAGAGAGCCTACATCAGAGATTGGGGATTCTACAGAAAGTGATCAAAAATACCTTTCTACAAAGTGTCTCATTAATTCAGCAAAACTTTAGAGTTGGATAATTGACAGGATTTGCACCAAGAAACCTTTACAAAAGAAAAATCACACCAACTCATTTACATTCCTCTTTCTCCTGCAACGACCCTACTTGTTAAGCTGAGCCAAAACAGCCAGATGCAAAATCACTCTGCTTTGTCCAGTTCAGAATGAGTCAAGTAAAATGGCTGAGGATGGTGCTCCCCTTCATTAAGGCCAGCAGGGCCCTCCAATATCCACACCCTCCAGATATAAAAGTTAAATCTGCATAGTGTTTTCAAGGTTTTTCCAAAAGTAATTAATCTTTTCTGATGCCTCCATTTTTCTGGTTTTCAAAGATCAATTCGTTAGCTCTTGACAAGGTGGAGATTAAGCTTCTGACTTCTTGCAATTCAGTCATTCAAGCTGGGAGATACTCAGAAACTCCAGCTTCTCTATAAAAACCTCAGTTTCTTCCTCTTGTCAGCAAAGTTCAGATAATTTTGCAGAAGCTTAACTAATCCCTCAGCTGAGTATTAAGTATCAAAATGCTAGTGGTTATACATATATATACATATCTACGGTTCTAAGAACAAAGCGGGGGGAAAAAAACCAAGGGAAAAAAAAGCAAATCCCTCCAGAAAAGAAATAAAATATGCACCACGAGATTCAACCAGATGCCCTTATCCCCTCAAGGCATGGTTAATATGCTATCTGCCAGTACATATGGGACCAATTAAAAAGAGCTAACTCCTCACACAGGCGCTGCAGCGTCACTCTGGAGGAACCCACAATCCATTAAACAAACTCATTCCAAGTAATTCCATTCTGGACACATGTGCTCATTCATAACCAAACCCCAGTCTTTAGCAATCTCATATGCCATGAAAAAAAAACCAACCCTGCTTCCACAGAAATCTCTGGCAAAACTATCTGAAGTTCAACAGGAACAGAAGTACCCTCATCTTTACTGCTGCTTTACATTTGCTACTACCTGCACCTACATGAAGAATTACTACCACTTCTTAGAAAAGTAACTGTCTTGGTCTTACACTTCAACACTGCCAATGAAATAAAGTGCATTGAATTATGGAAATAATGAACTGTTTAACTAAAGGAAACAGAAAAGTTCAAAACTATCCAAACGTTCCCTTCCAGCAACACCCACAGAATTGGAAGACTTCAGCCAAGTACAAGGATCATCATTCAACCTCTTTACATTGTGAAAGCTACTTCTTCTGTTTCCAGTAATTATACTCTCACTTTTGTCCAATCTGCTCCAAACTTTGTTCAACACAGCAACGACTTACAAGTTGATACACACAAAAGACCTACAGAATAAAGAATTCCACTCAGCAACAAAGAGGAACATCCTTATTCTCAGTACAGTCTCAACTTTCCTCCCCCCTCCATCGATTGCTCATCACCACAAACACCATCCATTCTCAGCCACATTTCAACCTAAATAATTTTGCATTTAAAAAACCCTATGTTTTCAAGTTTGGGCTCATCTTTGAGAAATGAAGTTGCAAAAGAAACAGAAATTTAGATGAAAGGGTTGTTTGGGGGGATGTATTATTATTAAGTGTTTGTTCATGCAAACCCTGTCAATTACTGCAAGCTGTGTTTTAACTTAGAACCAATGAAGTAATAGAGAACATCAAGATCCAAGGAAAGGGACCTGGGATTTTAAAGCCCTGTGATTCTCTAGATGCAGA
Organism: Hylia prasina; assembly: GCA_013397195.1. Taxonomy (NCBI): domain Eukaryota; kingdom Metazoa; phylum Chordata; class Aves; order Passeriformes; family Sylviidae; genus Hylia; species Hylia prasina. Next base: position 1,750,996 of record VYXD01016610.1, read on the forward strand.
TCTAAAATATATTCCTGTAATACAAGATGGAAATATTCTGAATGCCCACTACATTTACAGATCGCTGTCTGCCTGTGTCAGGCAGCTAGTTAAACAGATGTGAAAGAACCAACAAAATTAAAATATATTAAGCGCCTACCCAGCATTTCCCCACTGTCTTCCTCCTTTGCCCATTCAATTTAACTTCAAAGCATTAGTGATGCAGTTATTCCAGTAACCCTCAAAGCACAGAGAGCTGCAATTCTGCAGGAGATGTTAACAAGGTGGCTTTTATCAAACTTGATGCAGCTGAAATCTAAATTATTTACCCTGAAAGGGAAGGGAATAGAAGAATTTTGGGGCCTCTGATAAAATATTAAAGTATTGAATCCTGTGATACCTATTAGTCATTCCTCTGGGGAAAAAAGTATAAAGACAAATATTTCTTTTAATAAAGAAAAGGCATATATTTGGCTGAAAGAAAATACCCAACCCTGATGCAAAATGTTTGAGCAGTTTTACAAATTCAGTCCTCTATAATTATACCGAGACTGCTAAAAATTCCACTTTCATAACCACCACCGCAAATAAATAAGTGTCAAAATAAATCCAGTAGATTATCATGCAAAAATGTGTCCTCTACAGCTTAATCTTGAGATAATGCTTTTTATAGCATGTTTTTCTGCCCAGATTTGCAGCTCTTGTTACTTGCATTCTGACCACTAAGCACCATGGACATCAATCTTATAATTAATTTTTTTTCATTAAATTGTTCATGCTGCAGCCCTGCTGATGGCTGCTCACCTCTGCTCATCTAAGGTATTGGCATATGGAATGGCCATACAGTTCTTCAAAAGATCTCCAAGCCATACTCAGTGATGTCAGGGACAGTAATTTAGCCAAAAGAAAAGGAAAGAAAAAAAAAAAATAACCCAAACATTTAGTGGTAAACTGTAAATATGAGGCAGATGGATGAATGTACACAGAGATTCAATATGAATCTCCAGTGACACTTCTCGGTTGGTCAACCCCAATTTTGCAATGAAGAATTCACAGAAGACTTTTCAAGGGAATCTTTGACATTTCCTTGGTCCACAAATACTTTTAGGAAAAGTAACTCTCTAGCTCCAAGTGTTTAATGCAGTTTCTTATGTTTGGAAAGCAAGGATCATTTAGAAAGCAGTTAAAATGAATACCAATCCATGGCTGAGATGATCAAGATCAACCAGCATGATGGAACACCATCCTCAGAAGGGAACCGCCGTGAAGAGCATTTATCAGCAGAGCTACCCAGCAGCCAGGGCACAACGTGACAGCTTCACTTGTGCCTCACCACCACGCACTTCCCTCAGAGCTTCACTACAGCTGCTGAGATCCTGAACACTGCCCACTGCAAAGCTGCTCTTCCTACACCCTAATCAGAAACGCTCAGCACAAAACGTTCCACGTAGGCACAAAATAAAGTTTTTTCTCTAGGTCTCCATTTGGGAAGTCAAAAGGTAGTCAGAGCTGAACACTCAAAATGAACATTTCTCTTGCTGAGGGGTAATTCTGAGCTCGATGACAGATGGCTGTTTCCCTGCTTTCCAAGTATTACCATTATTTAGAGGAAAGTCTCTAAAAATGTTTGTACTGTTGGTAAGTTACTTGGGAGACCACCACAAGTAAAATATTTTCATTTTAAAAGAAAGTATGTCATTTCGGTCCAGAAGCAAAGCTTGAAACAGATAACCTCAAAAGTGGAAAGTCTTGGGCAAGTTGTTAACTGAAGTCACAGATTTTCAGAGGGGACTTTACCTCCACATCAATTAATCACCACTAGTTCCCCTCCTACAGACCAACCTTTAATCCAACTACACTATTTTTAGTGTCAGATGACTTGGGGAACAGAAGGTATCCTTGTTTGATTTTTTTCAGTTTTGGATCCCAGTTGTCTGACTGGAACAGATTTTCAGATTACATTAGAAAAGCCTCTGAAATAACATCAGTCAAGTTCTGCATGCAGAGCTATTTGCACAAGCCAATTCTACAGTTTTACAAGACACTCAGCTACATAAACATCTGGCTGCTCCATTCCCAGCAGCTGATGAGCGAAGGGGACCTTTGATCATTCAACAAAGCCAGTTCCCTCCTGGGTACAATCCACAATTCACCACAATCCACCACAACACAAGGGTTCCAAGTTTTGCTGTTTCCCTGTCCTGCAGCGCTTGTTGGCTATCATGTGCATCTCAGTGTCATCCACAGCACAACAGAGAAAATGAGAGGTTGAAGCCACAGTGACTCCCTGCAGAAACAGGAACCCAAACCACCACCACTGTCTGTTGTTCAAGCCAGGGGAGTGTGCGCTGTAGTTATCCACACAGGGTGACCACGGGTTTTGACTGACACACAAGGAAAAAATGTACGACAAGGGCATCTGCTGAAACAGATTTTAAAAAAATAATTTGTTTTAATTACAGGTTAGAAATCGTTTGAAAACCATGATATTACACAAGGTGTTCCTTCACTTTTATAAAGATTAGAAGAGGAACAGCTTCAAACAGCACATGAAACAGGGCTATGTATTATGATCTATTTTCCCTGTAGTATCTGTAGAAAGCTGATTAGTTCCAACTCACGCTCAACAACATAAGCATTTTCACTTTCATGTTTTATCACCATTATAGTCAGAAATTAAAAGACTCTGGTAGCTATCACTGATGTTCCCAACCTGGCAGAGTAAAGCCATTCCTGAAGGAAATTTGGGATTGCCTTTTCTGCTTCCACAGTAGACGAATCACAAATGCACTTTATTGTGAAGCTGCCAATATTTAATGTTGTTTAATGGTGCGGTATCTGAGTGGAAAAAGGGTGCTAGTGTCTATCCAATGTCTGTCTAACAAATTAGTTTGTCAGCTTCCATCGACTTTCCCTCTTTGTCTTCATCCCTGAATGTGTGCTGCTGGGTTGGAGTTTGGAGGTTATTGATTTGCTGAAACACCATCTCCGAGATGATTCTAGGGAAGAAATGGGAGGTAATTCTGAAAACAGAGGCAGCAACATGCACACCATTGAAGAAATAATGTAGGTAGGACACAGGGGTAAATCTCAGTGATAACTTGGCAGAGCTACCTATGGCAAGGCCTCTGACATGCCTGAGTTGCATAAAACACCCCAGGGTGTTGCTGCCCTGTAGCAGGCTAGGCTGTAGTCAGCCCAATCAACCCCCACAGCTGCTTCCTCATCAGTTCTCACAGAGCATGGCTACCTTTCCATTTTAGCTCTAAGTGTGCATGCACAGCAGATGGAATGAGAAATGCAAGGTTCATTTTGGCCCAGCCATTTGGTTTGGAAGATATTCTTCTCCAGTTAGCACACGAACTGCTCTGGCTTCAGCCTCTTTTCTGTTTGGCACACAATCAAACCATATTTAGAGGAAATCCAATTCATCTATAAAAGTTGCATCTCAATATATTGTGACTTTCCTCTTTTCCCTATCCCCATTCAAAGGAAGAGAGCATTGCACAGCTTTCAAAGCTATTCCCATTTAAACATTACTTTCCATTTGTACATTTTTCAACTTCCAAAACTGCACTTGGTATGAAAAAAAGAACAGCAAAGAAGCAAGGTTGTCTTACCGTATTATATTCATTTAATAATCATAAGCAATTTCTCAGAGAAGTCCTCCAGGCACAGTTTTAACGTTAAAGCAATTCTTGCTTCATTTTAACCATCCACTGATGCAGAGCTGATAGCCCAGCTCATTAAAAAGTACAGGGCACTATTTCAAGAAATGTCATAATTTATCAGGCAGAGTTAAAGTCACGCTGCACAGGGCAGCCTGGATGCACAACATCAACTGCCTCTGACACTTTCTGAATCCAGCCCTGAAGTCCCTCTGCTTTGGGCTCAGCTGCCCGTGTTGCATGAAGTCACACAGCAAAGCTTCCTGCTGCAGTGTCATCTTCTTTTTCATGAGGCTTAGCAACATTTAAAAATGCATGAATCTCACTTGAGTGACAATCTATTTAACCAGCTATAAAACTCATTACAGGAAGGACGGTTGGAGAGAAGATAAATATTGCAATTACTTATTTATAAACTTTAGCATGGAAAGTCCCACATTAGGTTGACCAAGGAGTCCAAAACAGTGACAGAGCTCTCACTTTGTCCTGTTGTACATCAGTTGTTGGTAAGTAGATTTGTCATATCAGTGATAAGATCCAACACCTTGACTTTGCAAATTGTAACAGGCAATGCAAGGAATTATTACCTGAGATGAGGTTCAATTTAGCCCTCATACGATTCTTTTGAGGGATTTTGTTTCTATTCTCTCAAGTACTCCTGACAGACAGGAGATAATTATCCATCTTTGGACTCATGTAAGATGGTAATGAACCACCTACCCTGCCCATCCGAAGGTATTCTTCCAAGAAAATGGGCATGAGAAGAAAGCAGTAAACCCATCCCAAGCCCCTGTCAGGAAGGTGTGTATTTGGAACTATACAACATATTGGAAACCAAGAGGTGACTTTATCAGTAAATTCAACTGGCTCTGTTGAACTAGGTGCTACACCCAGGTGAGACACTGCAAAACCAGAGTACCTTCCTGATCCACTCTGACTCTGCAAACATCATACTGCTCTGCTTAAGGATTTGTGTTGCTTTCTGGAAGAAAACCTTATTTTTAAACTAAATCCCATGAAAAGATTAACTGCTCTTAAAAAGTACTTAACCACCTCTTTGCTTATTATCAAGTGGCCCATATATATCTGTCAGATGAGCACCATTTATGATAATGCATTAAATAAACACTTCTGCTTAAAATACATAAGTTTACTTACGAGTAGTTTGAGACACACAAATATCTACAACTTATTTAGTTGAAGAATCCTCTGCTTCAAAATGTCTATTCAGCAGCCTTGCCAGATACTGTTTCACAATACTACAGGCTCACTTATTCATAAACAAATCATTAACATTCTTGACATAAATCCATAGCGTACAACAAATCCCAGCTATGATAGTGTTTTACTACATTTGCTGTGCCCATCATGAATGGGAGTTCTGTTTTCACTAAAAAAACCACTCTCAACAAATAAAAGGCAAATTATTCTCTGCAAGAAAACCACCAGGATGAAATGCCTATGCACGGATTACAAACTAATTATCAAGTTCATACAGTAATAAACCTGGTATTCAGTTAGTGAAAAGTCCTGCCAAAATTTATGCAAGAAATTTTCTTCCTAGAACTCTAGTGACTAAGAAACTCTGAAGGTAAAACACACCATTACAGGCTTTTATATTTTCTTCAGCTACTCAAGAAACTTTTATACATCTTTTATATCTTTTTTTATACAACTTTTAACTTTTTATACATCCCCATTTCTCCACACATGGGCACAAGAATCATGTGAGAAGACCCTTCAAAAGCCCTTAGGCTTTCACTCACTGCCAGGGGTTTATTTACAGCCTTGGATCAGAGGGTTTCATCCAAGCCCAAAATGATCAAGGCCATTTTTACATACCTACACCACAACTTAAATTAGACTACTTAAAATGAACGGAACAGCTAACGAATGCATCAGGACCAGGCTTCTTGTTCTCTCTGAATATACCCCACATAGATGATAGCACAGGGCAATATTTCCCCAGAAAACACAGTCCACAGGTGAATCCTCTGCAGGTACCCCAAAATGGCTCTGTCATGCAGGTAGCATCCCTCTGTGCTGAGGGGCATGGAGGGCATGACAAGATGGGATTCCCACAAGGGGAGGTGCTCCCACAGCACCTCCCAGGACAAATCACACAGCATCCAGCCATCAGCAATGACCAGCCATCAGCAAAGCTTTGGATATCACAAGGTTAAACCCTCTACCCTCAATTCATTAATACCTTCCTTGCCATATTTAAAGAATTAAACACTTCCCTGAATGGCCATATTTAAGTAATTTAAAAAGTGAATGAAAAAAAAGAAGGTGGAAGATAGTTAAGTTACTATTGATGTTTTTGGCAGATGAGATATAGGCTCACAAGAGCTGGACTTCTCCCGGACTGATAAACATAAAGCAGACTGCCTTCTGTGCCTGCTGCCAGCTCAGCCTGGGGAATAAAAGATGTTTTCAATTCCGGAAAAGATACATGTGCATTGAAACACTGAACACTCAGCAAGGCCTCAGTCCCTTACTCACAGTGCACAGGCCTGTGGGCGCCGGGGGCTGCTCAGAGTACATAAAAATACCCATATGGCAAAGTTTTGCAGAAATGAGACCTTTGTTATTGTAAATACACACAGATTTTCATAGCAATTACATTGCAGCATTTTTAGGGGCGTGACTCCTCTTTTAATTATTTCCATTGGCATGGCTTTTCCATTTCAGCTTGCTTTAGTTCCAGTTCTGTGATAATTTCATGGCAGTACACTCATGTGTGAATATACGCAGCATGAATGGCTCACCGTTTTTAGGTGTGACTACTGAGGATTGTTCTGCAGTTCAGGAGGGTAGGTTTACAGGATCTATTTATGGCTCTCACTCGGTACCCAGCCTTTGAAAACATTTCAGATCTATTTTTGCCAGAGAATACAGCTACTGAAAAAACAGTGGCATTGTCTAATCTGGCCTTTGGTCAGAGCTCACCATCCCTGAAGTTCTTGCTTTCACCCTTGATCACCTAAAGTTGTAACATATCCCTTAGTATGGAAACCATCACAGCTGAAGGAGTTCAAGGGATGAATAAATTTAGCAATCTTCTCATTCGCCTCCAAGTTTACTGAGCACCTCAATCACAGTTTTAGATGTTGTCCGCAACAGTAACAGATAAAACCTAACTCTAAAAAAGCAACAATTTAAGACAGAAAATCACATGTAATCACACGTCTATAGTAAATGAGGCACTACAGAAATGCCAGAGTATGGAGCAGGTCAGACCAAAATGATACATGATTTAAAAGAAGGCAAACAGCTCTGCTGGGAATCAGCAAGGAAACCAGACAAGTTAATCACTCGTTTGCAGTATGAGACAACAGCCAAATGACACTGAAACATCAGTGTCAAGTCACTCAAGGAAACTTCCATGCTGCAGAGCAGCCCGGGAAGCCCCTGCTTAGGAAACACACACCACACGGCCTTGCTAAGCAGTGCTGGGAAACAGCAGGACTAGAAACAACTAAGTAGTACTGGAAAACTCAGAAGAGACTCATGATCTGAAATAATTTCATCCTCCTGAGTTACAGGTAGATCAGAGAACTCACAGGGCAGCTTGCTGAGAGGTAGTGATGCCAGTGAAATGCTGCCCGCAGAGTATCAAAAGCCCCTGTGCTGGCCCATGGAGAACTGCAGCAGGCAAAGCCAAGAGCCAACAGCAGAAATCATGAGGACATAAATGTTTGCCAGCCTTGATTGCCCATTTTCAGGAAATATCAGTATCTCCAACCCCACCTTTCCTTTGCTAACCAGCAACAGCATAAAAGACATTAAACTCTGCAAATGAACAGCTGCACAGCACCTGGTACTGCTAACAGCTCTTCACTAACCTGGTTTAGAAGCTGAAATAAACTCTATACTTTTGTTTCTAAAGACAAAAGCTGGTCATCAAAACCCATCTGTCACTGGCTATGCTCCGAAATATATCCCATGCTAAACCCCAGCTTGCAATTGCACAAAGCACACCCCACTCACAGGGCTCCACTAGGGACACTGACCAGCCACTCTTCTCCTTCAATACACTAGTGCTGTATTTTGTCCAGTGATCTAGTTCCTGGGAAAGGGAAGAAGAAAAAAAAAAGGCATGACCCCCCCTGGCCCCTGATCCAGCAGCAGTTTTCAGTATTTTAACAGTGATTTCAAACAGGAGCAAAGCCAAGCCTGAATCCTCAGATTATCCTTTGCAAAACCCCAGCATCAGCATTAGCAAACACAAAGATCAAATCAGTTGACTCAGACTGTAATTTCTGTACCTATATTTATTAACACTAGGTACATAAAACTGAGGAAAAGAAATGCTAGAAAAACACACAGTGATGTTAACCACAATGGCCAACTGAATGCACCGATCCTTTCCTCCAGCCAGGAAACATATTCAAGCTGTTTCTTTTAAGCTAGTCACTGGGTAGGAAATGCTTTTTAGACAGAAAAATATTTTCTTTTCCAGAAGACACCATAAAACCCAGACACAGAGCACAATATATGTTTGGATGAGAATTAATTACTTGTTTACTGTGGTAGTTCATTACACAGCTAATCCCCACACATTGTCTAAACAACTTATTTCCGTCGGTGAGTGAGGAAAGGTCAACGTAAACGAAACAGTTTGATTTTTTCTAAAGAAGAAGATGCAGAGCACTTGCAACACATCTGCAGGGTGTGAAAAGCCAAAGAGCAACATTAGCAGATGTCCTTTGAGCACCTTCCAGCTTTTTCTAAGTGAAGGTATTCCAGAATGAAATGCTACCAAATATAATGGAATTGAGATGTTCCAGTATACAAAAATATTGTTCTAAACCAAGAGCTATTAATTCTTCAGAGCTGTGGGCTGTAGTTTATCATTAGCATCTAGAAGTGAAGGATGGTTATAACAGTCAATTCCATTTCTCCCCAGTGACTAAATCATGTACTAGCTAAATCATTTACGAATGTCAAAGGGTGACAGTTTTCAATTAAGATAATGAGATTCTAGATGCTGTAGCCATCTGAACCCTGTGTGTGGATTTTCTTGCCAATTAAAAACAAAAAAAACCTAAACCAAAACAACAAAACACAAAAGGAAGTATTCTGACAAACTGATTTTATTTGAACGGGGTACTCACAATTTAGCATTAATCCTACCACATATCTGCAAGCTACATATCAGGAATAAATATTTATACTAGTTACCACATGCTGTTAGACATTAACACAGGGTTAAGATGATGTTAATTGAATCATGGATGTTGGAAACAGAAATCATTTTGCTCTCATTGTAACTCTTCAGCTCCACAGGCAAGGACCCAGCCTTTGTCCATACAGCATCTCAGCAAATGGACACCCAACATCCAAGGCCTGGGTGCTCGAGGAGAAGGCAAAATAGTCACAGGAGAAAATCAAGAAACTGTTCACTCACACAATCAGGAGCGGGCAGCCTCCCCAACATCCAAAGTGCTCTGTTGATTCTGGGTCAGGTCCAAATGAGGATACATCCCTCCAGTAGCAAACACTGCCTGGGCGTGGAGATATATATTCCAGACCTTTGTAAATATGACCCCTGTAAGTGAGCATCCTACCCATTAGACTCTTCACTGTTAACTTCCAAGGAGTATCTATAATATAAGGGCTGGCAGCAACAACCATAACTCTTTTTAGCCATCTCACACCCAAAGTTCAAAGTAATTCTTTATATCGACCCACTAGTTTTTGGAAAAAGAAAACAAACAAAAAAAATCAAAATAAACCATAAAGAACAATAACTACACAGTGAAAGTGAAGATCAGCTTCTCCAGGTAAAACTTCAAACTTCCACAGAAGTTCAATAAAGTCAAGTCAGAAAGTAACACCACATTAGACTTGTTGGTTCAAACATTACTAAGCACTGGCCAGACTCCATGCTTTCTCTTTTTATATTACTTACAATTAGCTGGCAAGAGACGATGATTAGCTAGAAAAACCACATTCCCTTTTGACCTCCAGGTGTACAAAGCAGAACAGCATTAAGTATTTCCTAAAGCAAACCCTGGATTTTTAGGCAGTGTGCAGTAAGGCTTCAAACATCCACAGCAGCAAGCCACCACACAGTGTTTATGGCACAAACTCTCACTATGGAGCCCAGTAGCTACTGGTCAGATCTATCAAAGTGGGCACTGAGTGTCATGGCACTGTCAGGCAGGCACCTCCTCCAGACTCTTTTCCAAAGCCTTGTTCCAAGGCTGGACCTGTACAAACTACTGCATACATGAGAACTTATGGAGGACAAGATCACAGCCTATTTCTGTAGAATGGTGTGCACTGCCAGCTCAACTCCCTGTTCACATCCATACTCAGGAAGAATTAAAAATGTCAAAGAGTGCAACAACAATGTCAGGTATGGTGAATCACCCAGGCAAAGCCAGGGGTGTTACTCTGGTGCAGGCAGCTCTGTTCACCGGGGGAAAGTCACCACACAGCACACAGGATCCAGTCACCTTGGCACTGCTGGCACTGAAACCATCTTCTTCCCAGTAGAAAAACTGATTACATTTAGGAGGTGATGATATGCTTGAAAGTCATTCCTCCTCACCTCCAAGAGATGGACAAATTGTGCTGTGTCAGTTTGTTCCTGTTACAAAATAGTCCCCAGTTCCCCTGGAGAGATCTCAACAGCTCTCTTCCCTCCCTGGCCAGTCCATCCCACTGGCACTGCAAAGGGAGCCTTTTACCTGCTCCTTTAGCCAGAGAGTTCCAGTTCAAGGGCTTAAATAAAACTCTATCTTAAATAAAACTACTGCTGCCTGATGAGACCTACTAACTGGGATACTACAAAGATTAACTTTTCTGGAAACTGTTACATGGCCAAAGCCACTCTGCATTGAGGGCTCTGCAGCACAGCTGCAATTGTTAGCAGTCCCTAACATTTTTATCTAGAACTCCTCAAACTTACATTACAACCAGCATGGAAAGTCACATATGGCACTGGCACTGCAGTATAAGGTCATTTTAAAGCAAACACCAAGTTACAGAGCTCAGTGGAGACCAGACTTAAAAACCTCCCAGAAAGGTGTTTAAAATTTAAGGAAAAAAAAATTAAAAACTGACAGATTTTTGGGAAATGAAGAAGAATATAACTGCACATGCATGGATTTGAGAGTAAGAACACGTTGGAAACAATGTTTTCTTTTCCCAGGATGAGGCAGACTGCTCTTTAACTTCAGTTTTGTAATGATGGCTGCTGGATAAAAAACCATTTGTTTGTTCCTGAGAAATGTTGAAAAAAAAAAATAAAAAGCAAAGTGGGCATTTTTCACCCTTTGAAGAAACAAATACATAACGTTTTTCACAAGAAAATGGGAAAATCAGAAAAGATCTCAGAGACAGACTGGATTCACAAATAAGAAATACAGGTTTTGGCTGAAAACAGAAAATATTTCCTGAGCCTCTGGAGGTGTGTCAGGCGCCTGGCGGCAGCTGCAGCCACCATGGAGCACCAGGGCTGGTGATGCTCTGAGCCCAACAAGGCAGCTGCCACAGCCCTGCTCCCACCCTTCTGTGAGGGACCCACATTCCGTTTTCACCCCCACTGAGGGGAGGAACTGGGTGACTGAGAGGCTTATTAACACCTCCATAAGTATTGTGTAAAGCAGTTTTCCCCCCAGCCCCAAGCGGGCGGGCGGAGCACTCGCTGCGTGACACACGTTCGTTCCTCTGGCGGATGCAGAGCAGCCCCTTATCCAAACAGCATTAGGGCCTGGTCCAGGATGACCTCAACAGCACACACTTTCCAAAAAGAGTCATACAGAAACATTTAATTCAGCTCTCTTAGACATTAAGTCTTGTCTCATATAGCTACTTTAAAAAAAAAAAAAAGAAAAAGAAAGAAAAAGTCAAGTAAAATTTTGACTTTTAAAAAAAACACATGAAGTTTCTTCTCAGTCACAATAAAAGAAACAGAGAGTAACTCCAGTGGCATTAGTACTGGCACTTAGATTTATACCAACACTCTCAAAATCTGAATTTGGACCAAAACCAAAACCCACATATAGACAGGGGCAAAGCTTATCCCCAAGTGAACAAAATAACATCTCTTCTAGACATTAATGGCTTCTGAAATTCTCCAGCTTGATACAACATTACTGATTTAAATGCCAAACCACATTCACTCTGTTTATCTTGGGAAGCTCTATATCCATGTAAGAACACCCTCAGACCATAACAGAGGAATGAAAGGTCGGGCTGTTACTTTCAGAACCAGTGCAGAAACTCAAGGTATGGGCATTTCTCTGATCAGTGCCAGTCACTGCAGCTGGCTATTTTTCAAATATCATGTAAGCAGCATGAACAACTTCTGATACAGAGAAAAAAAAAAAAAACACAACTTGAAAAAAGCAATATAAATACACTCTGGAAGTAATTTAAACCAACCAGAAGTGAGCTATTTCAGTGCAAGATTTCTGCAGACATGGCTTCTGGGCCATGCCAGGCTGCTCATGGACCTCTCAAGTCCCCAGCTGATGACCTGCTCCTCCTACACTCAGAAGCTCTACATCACCATATAGCACTTAACTTTATCCAAAGCCTCCTTAGATTCTGTCATTCTGACAAACACATGTAGATACCTTAATCTATACAGACCTCACTGCCCCACACAGCTGCACCTTGCTCTGCCCTGCTGGAGCACAGTCCCAGGCTCAGAAAACCTCTCAAGCTTGTCCAGGCACAGGGGTGAAAACCCTAAGCTGCTGCTCTGAATGTCTCTTTCCAGTTGAAGATCTGTCCATGATTCATTTCAGCTCACACTTGCAGCTCAGCATCTCTTCAAATGTGACTTTTCCTTAGGGGAGATGAGCTCCGCCACTTCTGCAGCCTGAAACTTGTCAGCATTTTAAATGGAGCAAGATGGGAGAGAATGGCTTCAGGAAAGGAATTATTAAGCACTAACTAGAATTTATTACTAGAATAAGTGAATATTATTCACTGTCTTGAAGTGCCAGGGCTTTTCACTACCCTTGACAGCAAAAGGCAGTCATCTCATTCATTTAGAGATGGGTTTCAGGCTGGCCATAATGCCCAGACAAGCTGCCCTGTGCCTTGGCAGACCCTGCAGCAAGACTTGTATTTCTAACAGGACTATTTCCTATACCAGGCAACCTCACTTCTCACTGGACACCCCCAAGGAGGTGATCTGAACTCCGTGTGTGATGGCCATTGAGGAAAACAAAATCCCAAGTCTTCACAGTGGGTTAAGTTCTGGGAACTGTGTGTCCTGTTCCCAAGTCAGAAGCTGCAGGACTGTGAAGGGCAGGTGTAAGGAAGACCTTAAAAGACACAAGACCTTAAAAGCTACAAGGAAAAAAATTACTATTGCAACACCCATCTGTGGGAAAAGGCAACAGCAGAACCTACCTATGCTTCTGTAACCTTTCAAATTGTTCAACTCCTCCTTCCATAGCAACTCTGTATTTTAGAGGTACAAGATTAAAACATTGCCCTTTGAAAATGTTACATGTTCCAGCATCAAGCTTCAGGCTCTTTAATGAAAAAAGAGCCTCTAAACACCAGATCAAAACAAAAGTCAGTCACAAACAAATGCTTCCTAACATTCCTTATAAACCACAGAAAAGTTACCTTGCCATCTCAAATGGCAAGGTAAAAGTTAATGGATTCAAAGGTCTACACACCGAGATAAGGCTGCATGCCTATATCTGAGTGATTCAACACTCGTTTATCAAAGCGAACTGTCCAATCTCGTAGAAAGTAACATCCCCTCTGCAGCCTTCAGCTCTGGTGCTCCATCAACAAGAACGTGACAGAGAGAGCTCCACCTGCCCCATCATCCCAACCATGTATCCCAACAGGCAGCACTGCTGATGGCAGCACAGCACAGCCTGAGGGGAGCCAGGGCCACACATCCACAGCTCCCAGGGCAGCCCAGCTCAGCAAGGGTGAACCTGAACCCACCTCAAGGCATGGACAGTCCCTATGCCTTGTCCTTGACTGGAGGATCTCGGAGCTTTGGTGTCTGAGAAATCACTGATGGGTTTTTCCTTTGTTAGCTGCCAGAAAAAGCAAGCACCCAGCACTCTTCACTCACTGCACATCCCTCCAGCAGTTCGTTCTAGCAGGAGGCACCAGAGCTGTCATTACTATCAGGATTTTCTCAAACACACAGTACCAAGCTCAATAGGCCCTTTCAGCCACGCTATCAAGAGGGCCGACATAAAATTTTCAAAATATCCTTCCTTCTAATTCTAATCCAAACAACAGAGCACAGCTGTGAAAACTGAAGCCTGTACAGATCTGCACTGTACAGGCTCCTTCTTAAAAACACTGGGACAGGATTCAAGCTTCTACATTTTCTGATTCAAATTTATAGTCAGGCACAGAAAATTCCCATGGACTAGGGAAAAAAGAAAACTGCTTAAGCTGACAATTTTCTGAAAGATTAAAAAAATTCACTGCTGTCTTCTGCTGACACACTGTGCAGCAATGGGACAGAGGTCCACACTACGCCCTGACAACCAGGCAGCCCAGGGAGCTGCCAACTGGTGTTTGCTTAAGTTCTGAAAGGTACTTTTCTGGTCAAAAACCAGAAAAAATATAATAAATGCCATATGGAAAAGCTAAAATCGGGCAAAAGGTTCACTTAAATAAATAGCCTCAAATGAGGGGAAAATGGACTAAAACCCTGCTTTTGAAGGCTGATGTATTTTTTTTCTAACAATTTTGCTGCTTATCTTTTCACTCTCCAGCTCAGAGCCAAAACCAGAACAACCAGCATACCATAACACAACTCCCAGTGCTCCTCTCCCCAGCAGAAGGGAATCCTAGAAAACCAAGGACAAAATTCCTTAAAGCAACATTAGAAAACAAGTTCAGCATACTGATTTGGATGGGACAGTCTTGATTAATAATAACAGAAATTTGGTTTGCCTGTTTCTCTTAAGCAGAATGGCAGGGAAGGAGGGAAGGGTGATTTCTCTCCCCAAGAAAGTACCATTTTCAGGTCAGTGTCACCGTGATCAGTTCAGAAAGACAGATTAATCCTGACAGCAGGAAAGCTGGTCCCCAGCTACAGGAAAGCCACAGAGCAGTTGAGACTTGCTCTGGAGAGCCTCTCCCTGTACCCATTCCAAAAAGGAGCATTGCATCCAACCCTCCCTCCTGTCCCTCAACACCCAAACTCAGGGAGGGAAAGGAGAGCTAGAAACTTGCAGGTTCAGATGATGTGTTTGATGTTGCCACCATGCCTTGGCCCCTCGCAGACCCCAAACTCCTCTTATCCTGCCTTCCAGCCAGCAGAATTACTCAGGAAGCTCCATAGCAGAGAGAATTGTTCATTTTAAATGAGACTATACAAACCCTCTGGATCTTCTGTAAGAGTCCAATGGTCAGGTTGCCTGCTCTGCTCTTGAGTCACCAGGCTCAGGTACTGACCCCAGTGAAGTTTGGATCAGATCCCCCTGCAAGATCTTCAGAGCAGTTACTTCACCAGTAGGACCAGACTGAACATCCGCTCTCCTCTCCAGACACTCCGTGAGTAGGTGAGTTTTCACAAGAGCACAGTCCACCAGGTAAAACACTCTCTGGAAAAGACTGGCCCTGAACAAAGCTAAATGCAGCCAGCTGAAGACTTGTAAACTTACCCCAGGGTCATTCTGCAAGCTTCACATGTGATGTATGGAAAAACAGCCTCTCAAACCCAGAGGGAGCTTGGCATGGGAAGAAAGGGGTGGCCACAAATCTGAGCTTCAGGACACTTAATTACATTTCTATCTGCTCTCTGTGTTCTTGGCAGCTCCCATCAAATATATCTGGAGAAAATGTTTTCATGTGAGGAGACATTTGAAAATTGTCTGGCATAACACAGACCCAAGGCCACAAAGGGTGATGGTGCAAGGACTCCAACTGCCCTGGTGCTATCCCAAACCCAGCAGCACTGTGCTCACAGCAGAGCTCCATCAGTAAAACTCACCAGCAGCAACTCAGGATAGAAATATTCCTGCTAACATTGCCTGCAACCAAAACCAGCCATTAATCTGTGAAAGGTACATTTATCTAAATGGTCCCAGTGAAAAACACTTATGGAAGTTTTGCAAAGACCAATACTCCTGAAGTCATCACCAAACTGCCAAGGTGTCAACACAACAAGACCAACTAAGTTGTTATGAGGATATGTGTAATTTTATTGAAGCAACATCATTAAAATAATATTAAATACTGGCAATACACAACTTTTTATTTTTCCTTCAGATTCTATGCAAAGATTTGTATTTGCCACTCAATATTTTCAGTATTTCAGCAGGAAAAAAAAAATCATGAAATGTTGTATTAGGTCTTCTCAGGCACTTGAACAAACATCCACATTTAACATCTTTGGTCAAAGAGTTCTGATTCACTTATTCAGAAAGTTCAGAAGACTTAACACTGTCACCTGTAACATTTCTAGCTATTATATGAAGTGCAATTACTATACATGAAAGCACTACAGGGAAAACAAATATTGTAAGGGCTAAACATTGCTTAAAGGGACTTTTCAGCTACACATTCACTTGTCTCTGGGTAATCAGACTCTCCTCCTGCCTGCACAGAGCCACATTAAAAACACAGTAGTGCTGTAAGGGTGAGGACACTTAGCCCAACAATTCAGCATCAACCCAAGGCATCTGCTGAGAACACAGTCATGCCTGGAAGGAAACAGTAATATCTGGGCACACCACTGCTGATGTCCTGTCCTGCTGGATGACACCAGGGACACAAAAAATCTGAAACAGGCATGTAGACTGAATGCTTTAGTGTGCATTTCTTCAAGGAAATCACTGCTTTAATTTTTTTCTTGGTCATCAAACAGGATGGTAATTTCATAAACAGAAACTAGTAGTACATTATAAATGAACCCTGAATATCATTTCCCTGGGGGCTTTCCACAAGGCACTCACTGATTTTGATTGTCTTTTGGTCATAGAATGCTTCCCAAAATTAACATTTTTCCAGAGCCATTCAGTTTCTACAAACAATAAATAATGTAGAAAAAAAGGACCTGCCTGAGCTAAGTGGTGCCAGATGAGCCTCCTGGAATGACAGGGTTTTGTTTTAAAGATTCCTGACTGCTGTAAAGTCATACAGAAAACTAGAGTGTAAAAAAAGAGTGCAAAAACTCTGATGCCTTGAAAGATATCCTGAAGCTACATAGTGCCAAAACACCAGGCTGTAAGACATCAGACGTTTGCAGCCACATGACTCAGGCTTAAATTTCAAATACTTTTCATTTTTTCCTCCTGACATAATATTTAATGAAACCAGAGTTCAGTAGTAGTATCAGTCCTGCTATACATGTCTTGCAGCAGTTTCTGCCTAGACAGCTGTTTGTGTGCCTACAACTCACGTGTGTTTGGTTTAGAAAGGTTTTCCATACGCCTTGGAAATGGGAAAACTATTGTTTCAACTGACTGTATGGTGTATTTTTAACACACATATGCACATGAACACTGAAAAGGATTAGAAGCTCATTTTGAAAGCACCAATAGCACCTAAAACCACATTATACCTGAACACATGCAAACTTTTGTCACCAAACCACAGTGCCTGTGATCACCTCAAAGCCATCATAAATGTGTACGTCCACCCAGAGCTGACTTCTCTTTAGTGAAAGATCTTTTCAATGCTCCTAATATGGGAAAGGCATTTGATGTGTATACTAGTGTTAGTGGATGCACGTAATATACATGAATTTAGCAACAGAGTGTACAATCACAAAATTTAGAAGTATAAAAATAAATTGAAGATGCAAGGCTAGAGGTACATAATCAAATTCCAGTAAAATGAGCAATATGTTTAGGAAGCCTTGGAAAACAGTGCTCACAGCCTAGCCCAAAGGTGAGCAGCAACACCCCAATACTGCTGGTTTCACTTTTTTCACTTCCATTAATAGCTACACTGTTGTTTTACTGCTGTACCGTAATGATGTGGAAGTATATTACACCAGCAACTCAAAGACTGTGGCAAAGCAACCTTACACAATCTTATTTCTCATGGACTTCAGAGGAGCTGCACAAGTTACATGATGGCAGAATTAAGCCCTGAGGTTCAGGAAATCAAACTTGCCCCAGTAAAGGACTTGAAGCTTCCTGCCCTTCATCACCCGCTTCACTTCATCTCATCTTGCCCACTCACAGCTCTCCTGCACAGTATTTCACAGCACATTAGGAGAGATGTGGAACTTTACTTTATGAAAGAAATAAATTCTAACAATATGAGACTATACTACAGCCATCCATTATTAAACCCTTGCCCAGAAATGGCCCCAAACTGTGGGTTTCAATAAGAATACTGAACTTCCAGATGAGCAGACAGAGAATCACTGCAGTCCTACTATGAACTCTTGGCTATCTGCGTGCCCATATGAAGCCAAGCAGTGTCCAGCCCAAAGCTCTGTGACATGGCACCCCTGTCTGTCCCCCTCTGCCTGGCCCCCACTGATGTGAGCCCACACCCTGTACCACCACAGAAGCAGAGTGAGACCATCTCCAAAAAGAGGGCTCATGGACATGGCTCAGCTCAGGGATGCCCGGCAACACAGCACAAGGCTGGGCAGCACCAGCACTGCTGCTCCAGGGAAAAAGCTGCTTCAACAGGGTGATGATCCCTATTACCCACGTGTGTCAAGAGAAGCAGGAAAACTTATAAACAGGGGTTATAAACAGCACAACCTCGGAAACTATGCACCCACTGGGATTTATTATCTAGAAACAATGTCTGGCATCAAGCTTCCAGGAAAATTTAGGTTACAAAGCAAATAGCATCCAGGCTATGTTCTCTCAGGCTGTAAGAATACCTTGCTTGTTTTTAAACACCACTTCAGAGTCCTCACGGGTGCATCACTGAGACCATCAGCTCCAAAACCCCAGCTGTGCTGACAAGGGCTGCTGAACCAGGCACAGAGGGTACATTTGGAAATAGTTTTAAAGAAAGATTTCACAAGATTTTTGGCATCATTTCAGCAAGTGCCACTGCCAAAAACATCAAGCCACAAATCAGTGCCTACTGCTTATAACCATTGATAAGGTGTGCAGCAAGCACGGCAATGTAAACCAAGTCAGGCAGGTACAGTGAGCTCCAGACTGGAGCCTCCACATTCCCAGCACGGGGAATGACCTTTAAATATCTGAAGCAACCTTGGTTGCTGCTCCAGAGAAGACTGAGAGGTACACACATGTTCCACATGCTCACCTGCACTTTACTGAACACAAGCCAGGAATGCCACCACAGAAATTAGAAGCAAAAAAGTCTCCCAAACAGACACAGTCCCAGATCATCTCTCTTACATTAGGTGTGAATAATGCCAATCCTGTATTACCTGCAAAATCATGATCTTCTTACCACATCAGAGACTTGCTGATCCCTGTGGTATATCCCAGATGTATGATTTCACATGTAACTGCCTGTCCCGCTAACTTTGGAGAAAACAGACGAAACTTCAATGTTGCTATAGGTGAAAGAATCATAAAAAGTGAAAGGAAAGGAAGAGCAAAAGAAGAAGCAGGCTTCGCTGTGTTATAGAAGAAACTCGCTGTTTTCAAGAATACACACACTGTACTACATTTTTCTAGCTTATTCTTCTAATCCATTTAATTCTACATATCTTCCAGAAACAGAAGCTTCTTCATTAAACAGCAGCATAACAGGAAAAGCTTCTATCAGAGGGAAGTAGAGAACAGGCTGACAAAAACAAAGCAAAAACCAAGAAAAAACAGCTTATTTCAGCAAAGCCAGAAATCAAGGCCCTGGGAAGGGGGAATCATTTTAGCAGCAGATGAAACTTTCAGCAGCAAATAGCTACAACAGCAGTGGGGACAAGTCCAGTTCATGCCCCAGCTCACTGTGTTCTGTAACCCAGCCGCTGATGACACTTCATTCCTATTGCATATGCATGAGCTTTGCTGCTGACCTCACTACTGGAATTGTACCCATCCAATCAATGCCAAAAACTTCAGCACAAACTATGAAACTTAACAGGACTGAGCACATTTGGAACAGAAGTAGATTTTGCGTGAACGGCAACAGACCAGGAATGTGCAGTCTTGTCATCCATTGTGTGGGACTGGGAAAGGAGGCCCATGGGCAACAGAGAACCATGGCACAGCTCGTCAGAACACGGCGGGAGCCCTCACACTGTGCTCACCGCTGCCATTTCAGTTAAACACACACAGCTTGCCTCAGTGCTGCGGGCAGGACTGACCCGTACCAACAGGCATCCACTTCCAAAGGCAGTTCATACTTTCCCTTACTGAACCAGGCCAAAAGAAATATTCTGAGAGATGAAAATATTTTCTTTGCTGTTTTACTTAGTACAGAGCTACACCACGGACTAACAACAGACCTGCACTTCCCCACAGCAGGGTAATGACACAAGATACATCTGGGTCAAAACTGCGCCACATACCATGCACACATTAGAACATCAAGAAAGCTGGGCCAGCTCCACACTTCCTGCACCCATACATCAGCCTGATGTAAAAGAGAGGGCTGTATCTGGCATTATACATCCCCCAAATATCCTACAGTAGTGATTTGGCATAACTGTAATCCCAGAACACACTAATAGAGACCATAAAACGTCATCTACTCTACCCAGTGACCACATACCACCCTGCTACAACCAAAATCCCATATCCAGAGCCTCACAACACTTGCTTGTCAGTCAGGGAGAGAGCCTGTGATGCCAGGGACAAGCAGAGGGCCCCCCTTCAACACCCCATTGCAATAGCATTTGTTTCACAGCAGTTATGTGCCAGGAGGGAGGGAGTTGGGACAAAGAGAGCAACATGGGACACCTGTAACTAGATTAAGATGTTGAGGTGGAGGAAGAAGGGAAAAACGATGCATTTATACCTTGCACAAGCTCTCCTCAGGGGGCCCAGCAGCGCTGCCAACAGTTCTGGCCAGGCTGATGATTCACAACATGTCAAAGGGAGATCAGACTACTCGAAAGAACCAGACTTCAAGGGTTTTTTCGAGAAAAAAAAATCCAAATTGTTGGGGTTATTAGATAGTTTATTGCCAATGTAACTCTAGCTCATAGGTATATGGATTAGGATTAAGCTTTCAGTTATAAGATCTCATCCTAATTACCCCAGCATCCTTCCCCTCACTGCATTCATTTTGTCCACAATTTACTACATTGTTATTTAGCCCCTTGTGTGAACACAGAATTATTATGGACTTCCTGTGACTTTTCCAAGGCTTTCTTCCCTCTTTCAGGGACTGGTACAAGTCCAAAGCATCCTTTAATTCTACAATTTTGAGTCCCCCTGATTTCTTTGTTTTTTAGAGCACCTACAGTTATTCATGCACTTCCCCAGAAACTCCTGTTCGCAAAAAGTGCATTTACAGGCACTCAGCATTTTGATCAGCTCAGGATGCCTGGAGACTCCAGCCAGAGGCAACCAAAGCAGATTTGCACAAAGTTAGTGGCCACTGCTGAGAACTTTGGTGTTGTGACTCCCTTCCAGGAACAGGGAGGAGCACAGGCTCCCCTTGTTTCAGGCTTGGGCTCTGCTGCAACAGGTAAGTTAGAGGCCCAGTAATCAATCATCTCCCCTCCAGAAAGCCCTGGTTCCTCACAGCACACAGCCATTCCCACCCGCTCCCTAAGGCAAGATCCCTAACAGTGCACAGGATACAGCTAAACAAGGCTGAACAGGGTTACACTCACAAGCTTATTCTGCAAAACACAAGCATTTGGTTCTCTTTAGCCTTGCATGCTCTTGTGGGCAGTATCAGGTATTTGTCATAATAGTACCTTGTTATTTTAACACCTCCCTAATTCCACAAAGGGGACACAAAGCCATTCTGTACAATCCAGACCAGCACAACACTACTAACCTCAGCTTTCCCTTTCTCCTTCCCTTCCCTCACCTTCTCCTTTGTCACCAGCTGCTGGGTGCAGCCTCACCTGAGGTCTGTCCCCTGCATCAGCATCTCCCCAGGGAGCACCCCTGCCTCCACAGCGCCCAAGACCATTAACTCCTTCACTCAGGGCATCCTGCCACTTGTGTTTAGCAGAGAGGTTTCTGATTAACACAGGGAAAGAAATAACTAATAATACGGTCACATAGATTTACCAAGGAATCCCTCAACTATGTATGTGGTGTGTCATTCCTATCCACTAAAAATCGAGCCTCTTATTGCAGAGAAAAACACAGCTTTTTCAGACTAGAAATTATTCCCATTACTGGCTGGTGAAGATTAAAGCTCATGGATCTCTCAGCTTGGCTCTACTATCAACTCCAATCAAACTGCTGAATTTTCTGCTTGATAATATCAAAGCAAATTCTCAATTCGAATTGCAAAAGTAGTAACAACGTTTTCTTGTCATCTGCTGTGCCCATTGATTCTTATTCTAGATGTCCAAGTCTCTCTCACGCGACACTCGCTCTGGAAAACTACATGAAATCGACGCACTACAAAGTGAGTTTTATTTCATCTCGCCCTCTGCCTGTCTCGGATTTCCCCGGACTATGCAATACGGACACAAGCCACGCGAACAACGGTAGAGCCGGCACCGCACACCCGACCGCCGCCGGAGGGTGCGGCACGGAGGTGCCCCGGTGACACTGACACCTCCGGGCGTGGGGGTGGCAAAGGACTCCCACGGGATTCCGCATCCCCCGCGCGCCGCTCCGGGGAACCCTCCCGCTGCCGCGGGTCAGGCAGGGCCGGGCCGGGGGT
>VYXD01016610.1:1773707-1792705 GCA_013397195.1 Hylia prasina
TCCATCCCCCGGGCACGGCATCCAGCCCACCTGGCTCGGCATCCATCCCCCGAGCACGGCATCCATCCCCCGGGCACGGCATCCACCCCCCGGGCACGGCATCCATCCCACCTGGGCACGGCATTCACACCCCGGACACGGCATCCCCTGGGCACGGCATCCGTTCCCCAGCCACAGCATCGATCCCAGCTAGGCACAGCATGCATCCCCCCCTCGGAGCACGGCAAACATCCCACCTGGACACCTGTGGTGACCGGGACAGCGCCTTCCCCCAGCTGCTGCCACAGCCCGGCGTGTCCCGGCCCCGCATGGCGCTCTCAGGCAGCGGTGCCGTCTCCCCACGGGCGTTCGCTGTGCGCTGCCCGGGAGGGTGTGCCCGCACCCCCCAGAGGAGCCTTCCCCAAGGAACGCTTGCCTCATCGCAGCTCAAACTTTTTCCTCCCGTTCTGCAGGTGGTTCAAGCTGCTGCCTAGCACGTAGGACGTGTCATGGCTCTGTAAGGCCGCTGCTGCTGGCAGCGCGGGGTGATGGAGCACGGGGAGCCACCAGCTGCGGGCAGGATCCCCCCAGCCCGGTCAGTGCCGGGGTGGTCCCCCGAGGGGCCAGCACCAAACCAGGATTAAGGCCACAGTCGGGTGTTTCACAGTGTCGGGCATCCCAGCTGTGCCCAGCATCCCAGCAGTGCCCCGGCACCCACAAGGACAGACATACACACACTGTAGAGGTCTGCAGGCACTGCTATTCCCTGCGGAGGCCAGAAATGCCACAGAAAAGCCCAGTCTCTTCAGGTTCCAAAGCTGCACCAAGGAACCTTTTTTCCAGACACAAAAGCTGCCCCTGGCCATCCCTGCTCACCTGAGGCTCACTGGGTAATGCCTCATGCTTGGATGCAGGAGGATTTATTAAAAACCCAGAGGAGCCTGTGTCATACTTGTCCTGACAATTGATCACCACATCCTGAAGGCTGCAAGCCAGGCTCCAACCCATTGTGGGTGTGTCACCCCGGGGACACAGAGTATCCTTTCAGTGTCAGTGTTTTAAATAGCAAAGAAAAGCAGTACTGAAGGGAATCTTCTTAAAAAACAGGCATCAGGCTCACCTGTGGACAAACCATGACTTTGGCAGGGCAGCTTTGCCACAGGATCTGTCTCAAGGACCAACACCTTGAGACACATTGCAGGATCCAGGTGAGGCCAGATGTGATCAGGGCAAGACTCAATGAACATGAACTTTTAGATTGTTTCTGGAACAATCTACAGTACATCCCAGTACATCCCTGGCCAGTGACGGCCTAATTAAAGCAATTCAGGAGTTGCAGTTCCATTTACTGATGCATCACCCACCCTCCAGGATGGGAAGCACTAATTCTGCTCCAACTCTTGGCTGAGATGCCTGCTAGAGCTCTTTCCAAACACCATGTCCCTGTCACACCATTGTTTCTTCTTACTGGTGCCTACCCTCCTGCATGAGGATCTTTTCTAAAGGCCTCATTCTTCCTCAACTCTGGAGCAGCTTCATTGATCCTTCCCGTATGGGTAAATCCACCCACCACCATTTCCTGAACCAGCTAGGAGCTGGCACACCCCAGGCTGTCAGCAGCAGGGCACACAAAGGAAGTTCAGGATCTGCAATTAGCAGGAGGAGACCAACCCTGGGGCTGGAGGCTGCTTCTCTCTTAGTTTACACAACTTTTATACAAACTAAAACAATTGGGGATGGAAATCTGCATTTGCTACGAAATGGGTGGCACATTA
Organism: Hylia prasina; assembly: GCA_013397195.1. NCBI lineage: Eukaryota > Metazoa > Chordata > Aves > Passeriformes > Sylviidae > Hylia > Hylia prasina. The sequence continues at coordinate 1,775,462 of VYXD01016610.1, forward strand.
TAAGAAAAAATGAATCAATTTCAAAAAAGGATATGAAAACAAGAGAAAATGAATGTTGCAGGCTTCAGGCTTTCGTTGTATGAGAGGAAGGTAAGAATATGCCCACACCTGGGGAGGAGCAGCTCAGCTGCAAATTTTCAAAATCCACCTGGTTTATTAGAAAGCAATCTGTGAGCCCCTGAGCCCCATCAGCATCCTCCCCAAACCCCAAGGCAGCAAATGGCACTGTGGGGACAAAAGAGCTGCTGAGTCCTTCTGCTCATGTTGGTTTAGTCTCCAGGTGTACTCTGCACCACGGGCTGTCTCAGGAAATTCAGCTGGCCTGCGTTTTTGGAGGTGCCCCACAACACCTCTGCAGGAAACTTGGTTTTCAGCTGGGCCAGGTGCTGCTGGGGTGGTCAGGCACCAGCCAGAGCCCAGATCAGGAAATGATTCATTAAACTTGGTGAGTTCATGTCACAATCTCACTAAAATGAAGTCATTTCTACCTAGACTTTCTAATATTTTAATCCAAGCATCATTTTTTTTATTTGGTATTTAAGCTGTTCTGCATTAGGTAAGGTCTTGCTCCAAGCCAGTCAGAGATCTTTCACTTAAGTAAATAGTGTGAATTCCTATTTCCAGTATGTACTGTGTTCCAGAATGTGCCTGTAAGAAGATACAGATTCTTTTTTCTATTAATTTTCCTTTTACTGTGCCAAATTGTGGCGTTTCTCTTCTCAGAATGAGTTAAGACAATTCTTTCCGAAGACTGCAATACATTACACAGGTTGGTCCCACTTCTCTCAGTCTCCTTCATTTCAGTGCTCACAGGACAGAAATACTGGAGCCAGGGGAGATCTTACATTTCAAAAGAGAGTATTGGATGCAATAGGACCAATTTCACTTTTATTCAAATAGTAAATCTGAAGCATTTCCTGTGACTTCAGGATATTTTGTGTCTTCTAATGACTTCTAGTTATTGAGTTTTTCTTCCTTTTGCACCATCTCATCCCCTAATGAGGATTATTCTATTTAAGGTCTTTATAGCAACATAGCTCCTCTGCATTTGAAAAGAATTTTTTTTTTCTTTTAACTATAACATTGCCTTTTTAATTAACTAAACTTGTCCAATTGCTGATCTCATTGAATTATTTGACTTCAAAAGCACCATTTAGCTTTAGGAGCACTATTATTTCTCACTGAAACACGGCTAGAAGAGTCATTCACTTATTTAAATGGTGCTTCCCCAAATATTTTGCAGACTTCGCAAGTCCTGTTTCCAAGATCCTCTTTTTGATTATGCAAGTTTACAAAGCATACAGAAGCCATTAAACACATCTCTTTTTTTATTGTTAATTCCGTTTACCTTGTAATTGCTTTTGTAGAGTAAGTTTGCCTAATTAACAAATTCAATGTTCTGCACAGTGCTGTAATTAATAGCATACTTCCAAAATATAAATACACTTGTTACTCAAACACTTTGTCAAATCACCTGAAGCAAATGCAGCTACCCTGCATAGATGGCACCAGACACATCATCTGAGCTTTTCAATATCTCTCCGAAAAACTATTTAGCGCCTAAGGAACCCAAAATACACTATCCAAGTAATCCAAAGTGTTTTCTATGACCACTATTACATTTTAACATTCAAGCTAACAATAAATGTATTTTAGAACTTCATCTCAGGCAGATGACAAAGCTGGCCGGGATGGCATGACCTCAACTTTATGTCATATAAATATGGCAGAGGGAGCACCCAAGCTAGAGATTTCCAGTTCCCATGGCAGGGTGCACACTTTGGAGTCTGGGCATGGGGGAGCTGCAGTGAGGGCATTACCTGGGGAGGACACCAGTCAGGCTGGGCCTCCAGCACCACAGCTGGCCACAGGGTGCAGGCAAGGGTAGCCAGAGGCAGCACCAGAGCACTGGCAGTTTGCAAACACTGACAGCAGAAACCTGGGTTTGGAGGGGACTCAATCATTTGCAGAGTTCAGAGGCTATTGAGAAGCAACTTCAATGTACACGCAGGGACAGATACACCCCCCTTGCTGGGAGCAGCAGCCTCTAAGGGTCTGGCTCTGGTTCTTTACTGGGGATCTCCTCAGGCATGGCTACTGTTAAACTAGCAGCAATTCAACAGTAAGAATGTTTCATTAAAATACTGGCCAAGTACAGGCCACGTTATCTTCAAAGGCCCTTGAATTCCTTTCAGTATTGTGTTTTGGTAATTTGAAAGGGAAATTTATTTCCATCCCTGCTTACTGTACAGTCCCTAATGTTATTTAAGTAATCATTTTCATTCTGATTGTGTAGGCATATAGAGATGATTATGCAGACATGGGAGTGCAGCTCCACGAAAGGTGGTTCAGCCGAGGGCACTTCTGCTCACAGCGCATTTGCCTCATACCCCCTTCACAGGTATTTTGAAATGGCATCAGGAGACACCGTAACCTGAAGCACTGTGGTGTTAATGATTTGTGAAATTGAGGCAGCAGTAAGTATCCCAGTCAAGGGAAATAATTTAGGTTTGGATATACCATATTCTCCCACCCATACATGTTGTGCTTGCCAGGGATAATGAGGAAATTTGTTAGGGAAACTCTTGCTGGGGTTCCCATAGTGACCAGATGTATTTAATTACCTGTGTTCCTGCCAGAAGAGGCTGTGTTGCTGATTCCCCTTCAGCTGTAACTATCCCACCTGGGATACCTTGGGGTACCTTCCCCAAGTACCAGGACAGCTACTTCTCTTCTGGAAGTAAGTTCAATTTTGGAGGTGGATGGATTAAATAAAAGCATGAAATGCATAGGTAGTGACATATTTGGCCATGTTTATGTGATACCCCTTTTTCCTTCTCATGTCTAGCGGTCTCATCTTTAGAAAGGCAGATATTTGGTCTTACTATTCCTTCTTGTTGGCACTGTACTGGTCCTGCTCACGGCAGCAGTGAAAATAAAGCACCAAAGCTGTGGCAGGTCAACAAGTGCAGAAGGAAGGTTGCTATAGAGGTCTTGCATACATTTACAAGGGTACAACACTTCTGTGAAGGATAAAATATAAGATACTGAAAGGGGGAACAAGTTTTATTCTGCCTCTTCCAGGCAGCCCCTCCATTGCCCCCGCAGGAGCCCGGGTGAGCGAGGGAAGAAGGGCAGCCAGCCTCCCAGCAAACACAGAGTTGATATTTTGGAGATGCCAAGTCCCTCGGGTCAGTCCCACCGAGCGTGTTTTTCCCTGGCCGGGCTCGGGGAAGAAAGGCCGAGTCTGCGGGCGCTGGCAGCGGCCGCGCTGCGGGGCTGCGGCCTCTGGGCCCCGCGCCAGCGGGCAGCGACAGCCGGCCCGGGGGAATTCAGGCCATCGAATCTGGGCCGCGCAGGCGGCGAGAAAAGCGTCTGGAGAGAGCAGGAGAGGCGGATGCCATCACCAGCCCCCAGGCGAGGCACTGCAGCGCGGGGATGGGGGAGAGGCCGGGCGCGCACAGGGAGAAATCCTGGCAGCCCCCGGCGCCCAGCGCGGGGCCGGGTGAGGGGAGCAGGCGGGCACAGGGGAGAGAGGAACGGGGACTCCGAGCGGAGAGGCAGCAAAGATGCACAAGGGGAAAATCCCGAGGCTCAGAGCCTGCAGAGGCCAAGTTCCCAGGGGTGTGGGGACAGTGATGACATGCGGGGCAGAGGAGAGGACATGGGACAGGAGGATTAGTCGTCGCCTCCCCAGGGAATGCTCTCACCGCGTCACCGCTGGCACAGCTGCTGGCCAGACACTCCTTGCAGGAACAGTGATATTTCCCAGGCAGCCTCCAACAGCAAGTCTTGCATTTACAATCTAAAGAAGCTCAAGTCTAGCTCTTAATGCACCAATTAATCTTGTAAGCAGCAGAAAATGAATGCCAGAAAATCTTTGGGTTGACACATGCCAGATGCTTATACATTCGTTCTCTCCTAGTCCAGAAAAACTTGAAACAAGACCTGTTAAGATCCCTGTCAACCTTGTGCACCTTTGACTGTATTGTCTTTATTTGTAAATTATCCCTAATAATTATTAAGTACTTACTTGTCTGTAAGACAGAAAGAAATATGTACCTCCAGAAATCTGCACAGAGATCCTGATGACCCTTACACCAGTTTTACACGGATTTAAATCCGTGCCATCTGCATAGCTCCTGATCATGACACGTTTCTGAGTTGCACAGATGTGATTCAGTGAATTTAATTCAAATTACTTCTGATTTTTAACAACATAAGCAAGCGAAGAATCATGTCGATATAGATAAGCTGTTTTAGAGTGAGCACTGAAGAGACTGAAATTATAAAAATGCATGAAGAATGATAAATGACAAATAATACTGTGGGCAATTTTACATGCATTGGAATAAGAAAACTTATCAAGAAAAGAGACTTTTGACAGTCTCAAATCAAAACTTTTGTTTGCAGAGCATCATTATAGCAAGAAGAAGATTTGGCAATCTGTCATCTAGATTTCACCATTCCAGCTACCCAATTTTATCTGTTAAAATAGGAAGTTACTATAAGCCACACTTCCTATTTCAGTGACACATCCTCAGCAGTTATTCATAGGCTTAGGGAGACTGGTCAGCTGTGTGGCAATCCAGGAGATGTTTCTCCTTCCCCCACTTGAGCATGGGAATGTAGAATGCTGCTGCAACAATCCAAATTGTCCTGGAAGTGACTGTGCACACAAGCATGGTTTAAGAGCTAAACCCAGGTAAATTTCAAATTACACTGCTGAGATGTTCATGGCAGAGTGTGCAACAGCACTGGTATCATTTCTTTAATGCACTCATTGTCCCCCACAGCCAACAACTGGTACCATTAAACCCTAATGGCTGAGTATGGCCAAGCACATGAAGGTGCAGAAACCCAAGACCACTGTAGGACAAGGGACACATGTTCCCTGTTCTGTCGTGGTCATACACTACAAAATGGGAGAGACCAGAAACAGAGTTCAAGGATGAAACTATATTTCAAGTCACCCCAGTCCCACCTAAGAAAATGCAAACAGGTAAGCTGGAAAGGGCCACCCTTTTGTCCCTAACCTGGGCACTGCATTCCTTATTGGGAAGAATTTTAGCATGTGTCGCTGGGTGGATGTGAACTGATTTTCTTGCAAATTACAAATAAAGATTGTAAATAGAGATTTACAAATCATCCAGAAAAGCACAAGAGTCACCCTCTTGTGTGCAATAGTTGGACTTGAGTCCTTTCTGAGTTTTTGAGAATCAGAGTGAATGTAGAGCCTTCATGTAAGGTAATGGCTGATGCCATCAACAATTCACACAAGATTTTACCAAGTCTTGCAACTCAAAGAGCTCTATAAATATAAAAATACTTCAACCCTAGAAGAGGCAAAAATACATAACAGAAAGTTAACAAGCCTCCAAAGCCCTTCATTAAGCTCATGCGTAAATTTCATCATGCCCAGCACAGCAATGCAGCTGGACTCCCAGGCTTTGCTCAGCACTGTGCAGAGCTTGTTTCAAGAAAAGAGCAAGAGATTGGTCACAGAGCTGGACCTGAGACAGACAGAGGGAATCCCAGTGGATTCATCACATGAAAATGACAATGCCACCTGGCCAGAGCAATATTTTGTACATGTAGCATATCTATAAGTAATTATGAGATTAATTATTATGAGAAGGGATTTGCATTTGTCCTTTCAAAAAGAATTGTCTTTTTTATAAAATTCAAGGGTTGTGTGTCTCTGGTGTCTGACAAAGAAGAATACATCCCCTTGCTGAAGGAAGGGATTTGCCAACTATTGCTACATAATATTACACAGAAAATTGCACTCATAAATCACCCTTGACACTAGAGTTTGAAGAAGAGGGATGTAAGTCAGAGACAACACATAAACAAAAAAGAGAAGACAATGAATTCTCAGAAATCTCAAAGCTGAGTTGCTTTTGAATGAAGACCACATTTAACTGTTAACTTGAAGTCTGATAATTCTCTGTCCACAATTTCTGCCCTCTTTGAGAGGTACTGCCTTTATGGGGAAAGAGAAGATGACTTTATTTCTTGTGCTAAACAAGAGCTTCTTGAAAAACAGTTGGAAAAACATGGATAGTGTTAGGCCTAATGCCAAGGTAGGGTAATAATTTTGTTGGGAATTTTGGTTTTCTCTGCAGTCCTATAAAGTGAGGGAAAAATAGATATTATTAACCAGTTCTTACAGAAATTTTGTAGCTTATTGCATGAAACTCCAAAATTTTATCAAAGCATCACCATATTTACTATTCAATAATCTAAACCATTCAATAATGTATTCCAAATTAAATCTTCCAAAATTTGGCAACATATATAGCACTAAATAAATCACAGCTGTGAGACATTTCGATTTAAACCTGACATGTGTGTCAATACTGCTATCTTACTACCTTATTTTAAATCTCACATGCATTAAAGTAAAATAACCCTTCAAAGCTCTCAGGGATTAAGAAATCTCCATGGAATTGTAAAATATTCTCTCCATGAAAATGAAATAAATAAAAGACAGAGGAAAACTGATAAACTCCACACCTTATTCAGTGCTCTAAAAATCTTCTCCTTTGTCCTTATTGCACTTGGACAAGACAGGGCTCTGGGAAAGAGGGAGCAACATGATGAATACTGGAGATAAAAATAACTGGTCATCATCTTTTATATGTAGAACAATCTCAAGTCCAAATTCATGGCAAGATGAAAGTGAAATGGCATAATAGGCACATGTGAAAGCAGATCTGTCCTTAGTTACATGACATTCTGTCAGCTTTGTTTTGACAGACCTTTCTAGCAAATGCCATACCAGGGCAAAACAACTGAAATAAATGTTCAAATTAAATTAATAGGAGGAATTGGTGTCATGTGCAGACCACATATAAGACATTGTGGACAGCACACTTGAGGTACAAAATCCTTGAAATAAATTATTCTGTGTCATGACACATTACTGGCTGGTTGCCTTCTTCACATAACAGATGCAGCACAGCAAATCAAACAGCCACAGAGTGATCTGTAGAATAAATATCAATGCCATGCACTGGGATCTACAAACACCCTTTTCAGCAAGCTGATGGTGCTTTCTGCTCTCTGTAACCTACCCATATATTTCTCTGTTCTCAGCAAGAAAGAACCGTAACTGGAACCTGTTGTTTGTACCCTCTCTGTCCCAGTACAATATAGAAAATAAGCTTCTAGGAGACCAAATTGCACCAGCAGTGATCACATATCCAGCATTTACAAATGGGGATGAGAACAAAGTATTCTGCTGACAAACTAATTGCTAATGCAGCTCCTACATGCCAAAATAATCTCCATTGCATTAGGCTGTTTGCTCTTCCACAGAAGCTACATGTATTTTTGTTACCTTGTGCATCTTGTATCTGGCGTATAGGCTCAGATTCCAGGCAGATTTACTTCAAATCCATAAGTCAATAAGAAACCATGGTGAAAATTGAAACAGTCACACTCATTTCCTTGAGTGGTGTTGGACTGAGATCCATGCAGAGTCACATACAAACTTCCTCATATGGAAACATGAATGGAGTCCAAAGTTTAAGACCCTGAAGATTCAGATTGTTGTCCATGTGTGTTCTACTCCCAGGAGATGGAAGATAAGCCACAGCTGATCTCATAAGAGGTCTCTGTTCTGTTGTGAGGAGCTACCCCTGACAGGAGGTAGACCAGTCCACAGGAAAAGAAACAAATCAAAAATTTAGGCCGAAGGACATCTCCTTGACTAGACAGCATTGCTGCCGGGGTGATAAACAGGATCTCTCATGGTCTTTGGGATGCTAGCAAAAAGTCCAGGGTCAGGGAGATAGAGCAGATTTTTTCCCTTAGACTGGACTGCTATTGAAGAAAACGCTGCAGTCCAGCTTATTTTCCTAAATGATTAACTTTGCTGCCTTTTCTGCTCAGCAGATCAGATAAAGAAGTTTTATTCAGTTAGCTTATTTATTTACATTCCTTTGCCAAAGATCTCACCAAACAAAGCCTATTTGATGATTTATTCTTTGCTAAAGGGGAAGCTTATTTACAATAATCATCTTATCGTAAACGTCTTAAAAGGAGGATTTGAAACTGGAATTCATAATAACAGAGAAATCTGACTTTTCCAGAGAGGTCATATTTGTTATCCATTTTGCACTGCAGAAGAAAAGAAACCAGCTGAGCCCAGATGAAGCTGGATGTGGCATAACTGCTTTGAAGTTTTGTTTGCTTTCACTGGTTGACCCACATCCTGTTGGAAGGAATCACCTTCACCTATTTGGAGCTGTTCCAAAATATGAGGTGGGGAAAGGATATAAAGGGTTCAGATGCTGGGTCCTACAGAGGGCATTCTGCAGCAAAGAAGGTGCACCAGAGGGATCAGCTCTAGTGCAAACAGCAGAGAGTCAAGAAGTGCAAAGATGATTTCTGAGAGACACTTTTCCAGTGACCAGCACGTCAGCCTGAGGAGGAGCTGAGAGCACATCACGCTCTGCCCTTCCTGGCAGCAATCTCCAGCATTCTCAGGTAGCAGCATCTGATTGCTCAGACGCCAGACTCTGGCTGCTCTCATCTCCCTGATGAGATGTTTAAGATGGACATAAAAGGGTCTCAGATCTGCCTTATGCCACCCCTCCTGACCCCACACAACTACAGTGTTTTGGCAGACATTCAGCCAAAGTCTCAAGGGACAGAAGACAAACGTGCAGGGAGGAAGGAGATAGAGCAGATCAGCTCCATGTCTCTTGTTTGGCACCAGCTCTGTGCTTTGCTCTTCTCTCACTGCTCCCCTGCTCATGCAGAGCCTTTCCTAAGGGTAATGGATGCTGAGAGAGAAAACAAATTTTAAGCAAGAATTTCGTTTATATTTTGTTTTAAAATAAAGGGTGCCTGAAAGCTGTAAGCCAGTGCACATCTCTCTCAGCAGGTTTGAAGAGAAGGTTTAAGCACACACTGGACTGCCCTGACTCCCATTTTTTATTTTGGGAACATGTCTGAACTCATTAGCTCTTGATAATACACTCATTATTTTAACTATTCATAGCAGAGCATAGCATGAGAGACTAAACTCTTCCCTGAATTAATCTGGCTTTCAGCTGCCCTCCATGATCCATGGGAGGACTGTACTTCTGCGCCTGCTGTGAGGTCAGGAATACAAGGGCAGAGTACCACACAAACAGCAACTTCAGCCCAGCTGCACTGAGCAGCACATGAACCTCAAAAACATGGCAGTAGTGAAAAAAAAAGGTTCCCAAAGCTGGTCACACAGCAAATACCTCCCACAGAAACCAGGCTGGAGGCACCCAAGGGGAGGATGGGCTGGATTTGCATCTGTCTGATGCAATGTGCCTGTCTGCTCTGCAAAAGCTGGGTGGTTGCGTGCAACATGAGAAGGGAATCTCAGAGAAATTTTGGACAAAGAAGGATTTAGCCACATGAAGGGGAAAAGAAGTTCCCTCTGGCAACACAAGTGAGGAGTGGCTTTTCGATTCCTCTCAACCATTCACACAGAGAATAATTTTCAGAGGTGTTGAGTTTATTCCTCATCAGGTGTCTATTGCTATCAAAGAAGAAACTGCACATCTTCAGTAATGTCATAACTGCTCAGGCATTTCTCAACAAGGCCCTGCTGGAAAAAAAGCTGCACTGTTTGCAGAAATGAGGCTGAGAAAAGATGGCAACATCAGTTCTGTGACTGAAGTGTCACAACACAAGACTTCACTAAAACAAGCAATGTTTACTCCTATGGTCAGATCTTTTATATTTTTAGATGCACAGGAACACCAAGCCACTTCCCCCAAAACATGACACACATTGTCTTTAAAATCCCATTGTTTTCAAAGGGATTAACCATACACTTTCACTGTTTGAAGATGCACTTTGTTGAGCTGAAGTCTCTTTTCAGCTCTTATTCCCCTCACACCAGTGCAGCATTTGGCCACAGCTGCAGGGGAGGTTGATGGGTTGGTACACAGTGTTACCACAGCAAAAACAGGTTGATGGGTTTGGTACAGGGTGTTACCCAGCCATGACTGACAATGCACAGGGCTATTCAGGGCAGGGGAGCCTCAGGTCTCCTTGCAACCTCTCACCTCATATGTGCCTTCCCCACATCCCATCCCAGCCATGAGTGTCCCTCTGAGCTGTTGTGCTCAACTGTTCCCTCAGGCCTTGTATCTATGCCATACTGCAATTAGCCCAGCCACATGGATAGGGTCACTGTCTTCATCATTTTGGACTGACTCTATCCAGAATCCATGTAAATGATGACATTTTCCTGTTAGCACATGTATCACAACTCTGAGCTGTAAAGGCAAGTTTCACACCACCCCAAGAAATAAGTAAGAATACATGTGCATGCTTCTGGGGAAAACACACTCAAGGATGTTTTCCTATTTCCAGATGGAAGAGGATGAAAAAATAACAAAACTTGGAGAGTGCCCAAGTACTAGAGGTTAATGACAAGCCCAGAGACTTGTTTCTGTCTTGTCCAGCAGGAGATGGAGGCTGTTAGCCCAGCGCCCTCTCTGCAACTGGATGATTTACAGGAAGAAAAAAAAAAAGTTGTATATTAACCGCTAGTGGTATTTGCTATACATCTGTATTTGTTCCCTGTACAGAACAAACCTCAAATGGCTGGAGAAAAGGATATGAAATAATCAGTGTCCCTTGTCCACATTTATGTATGTCCTCAGGACATGATCTGGTGTACAAAGACAGTAACCACCTTGTTCTTGCAGATTCAGAGTTGGGACACAAACACAAGTTGGGTTTGTTCCCTCCAGCTCTTAGGGCAGCTCCATCTGGCAGGCAGTGCAGTGCCTCACAAACATCTCACAAGTGCATGCATAACATGCCATCAGAGTTCAATAAAATAAATTGGAAGGAGACAAAGTAATTTTCAGAATACAACTCACAGGATGCACAGGATGATTTACAGAAGCTAGAGGCTTCAAGCTGACAGGAAAATAGCTCCTCACAAATTACTCATCGTTCAGGTCAGTCAATTGAGAGAAATATAGGTTGGTCGAGAATCTCTACCAAGGTGTGATTTGCATGCAGAAAGGCTGCTCCTCATTGCAACATCTGTATTGTAAAATATGGACCATGAATATGTATGTTTCCTAGAACAACACGGTTGTTTCCCTACTTTATATAGATTTGCAAGCCAATATTTTACTGACTGAAAAGGACAAAAGTTCTGAAGAATATTTCCCTTCCTTTGATTAACAAATCAATTACAATAGTGCCCCTTTTCTGCTCAAGTTACCAAAAATGGTACAGGGTATAGCTTGCTCTTGATTTTTCTTTTTTTAAAGGTTCTCAAAACACTCCTAGAAGTCACAGTAAACAAGTTTCAATATATTGGTACAAAAAAACTATACCAATAAAAAGACATCTTCTGATGGCCGTCAGATGCAAATTTACAACCTCTGTCATAGAAAACCATGCCTGAAGAATTAATCTAGTTTAAACATGGATCTGAGCTCCTCAGTCCTCTTTTAAATAATTATTGTCTTGGACCACTATCATCGAAAGCCCATGGTAGCAGATACAGGACATCAGGAAAGGTACTCTGGATTTCTGAGGAGCATTTGGCATTTCTGTAATTCAGACACAGAATAGTGTTACTAACCTGCACATCCACCATCCAGGACTGTGCCTTTACTCTGGAGATGCATTTATCTCACTTCAGAGAGATTACCTTGATAATACAAACCATTTTTCCCTTTCCAGATCAACAGCTGGAATATAATCTCTTGGCACTATTTATAGTGTTCACGTCCTTTCAAATTTGTAGAAAACACTCCAGTTTGAAATGAAGAAAAACAAAGAAACAGCTGCAATCTTCACTGGTTAACTTTTATTCAGTATTTTCTGAAATAAGCAAGAATTTAAGACGCCCATAAGCGATCAAATACAGCCACAAAAACCCCATACTGATCCTAAATAAGAAGCACTATGAGAAATACACAATATTTCATGAAACAATACTGTACATCAACAACCTTTAGGAAACAAACAACTCAAACCATATGCTTAGTTTACTCACAATATAAAAAACTTTAACCTTTAAAGAAAAATATAGATTCAGTCCAATTGTAGGATCTAATCCCATATCCAGTGAAGTCAATGGAAGTTCTCTCATTGATTTCAATGTTTAAAGGATCGTGCCCTTACTTTGCCTCAAGAGGCACTTTAATTATTATACAAGGCCTAGCCTGAATAACTATTACAAAAATGTCAAACATCAACTCAAGAGTATGTTTCAGCAATTTCAGGAAATAATGGAGGAATAGGTTATCTATCCATGCATGGAATAAGGCAAAAGCTAATTCATTCAGATTAGGAATAATAATTTTTACTAGTTTCTTTTTCACAACACAAACATTTTAGACTTTTTTAATTAATGGATATATTATATATCATATTATGCTTCACATTTTTCCTACCTCTACTGAGAAAGCTGGCACTGACATTTCATAAAGAACTCCTCATTAATTACTGTTTTCTGTTCTGTAACAACCACAAGAAACTCATCTGGGTTTAGTAATAGTGTCTACCAAGAAAAAAGCACACACTATCATAAGCTTATAGTTTATAGAGCTCAAGGTACATTAAAATGTAAATCATGAAGTCCACGAATTCTGTTTTAAAATATTTTTCCAAACTAAAAGCTGCAGAAAATTGGTTCTTAAATATTCTACAGAAAATTCTGAAGCATCTAATGGTTTAAATTACTTATGCTTTCTTCTTAAAAATATTTAAATTAGGTTAGTAGCCCATCCTTTTGAAAAATAATCCAAAAAAGATACACTAGATTACAAATCTTTTGTCTTAATCAGTGTAACCAAAGGTTTGTCATCTGGGCTGTAATCTTCATAAGCAATAGGGGTTGCATCATACATTGCAGGTCGGGATTTCTTGCCAAACCTGGAAAAAAATAGAACTTTTGGTGACAAACAGAAATATGAATTAATTCAAAGCAACAATGCAGTGAGTCACGGCCTGTGATCAGAAACAAAGTCAGAGCTTAGATAAACTCTATATAACAAACGAAACCACAGGAAAATGAGGCAAAAAATGGTCAAGTATTTTTTCATATTGACCTGATGCAGAGAAAACAGCACAGAAAACACAGAAATTATTGTTGTAGTCATCCACACTAAGGATTTTTATGCACTTATGTACTATATTAAGCCTGTATTAATTTACATGGTGCGCACTGGAAAGTGAAATCCAGAAAATTCAGAATTTGAGGATATTTAGCCCAAACCAAAATTAACTTGACTTTCTTCCAAGACTTTTATGCAGGTTTATGATTTCCAATTTCATTCTTGCCTGTTTTCAGCGATTCAGAATGGCAGACAAAACCAAAATGGCTGAAAGCATTATGATATATATGAAAAATTTATTTTTCTAAGTACTTCAGCTATCCATAAGGCTACACTAGATTCATTCCCATGCATGAATGTCTGCCTTCTTCTATAGGGTATTTTAATAAGTACAGACAGGTCACATTTGCTCATCCCCATCATGATGGATAAACCTGATTTTATACAAATGAGATAAAATTTCAAGAACTGAATGAAGCAATCAAGTTATGGCATCTTACTAAATCAGAGGCAGCATTGAATTCTGAATCACCCTTTTTCACCATCACTCGCAAGGGTTTAAAGGAAATAGAGCTTTGCAGAGATACAAATTATGGTGCACATTCTCCAGAGATTCTGAGAGTAGAGAGGACATGGCTTGTTGCACACAGTGAAGCAGGAAAAAATCTGTTTTCTCCTTTAGGTCAGGGTTGACATGTGCCCCTAATTAGCAAAGGCTGAGAAAAGAGCACAGCACATGTGCAAGTTGTTTATGGTCTGGTTGAGCCACCGAGCTGCTCAACCACATTGCTTTGATCAGGTGGCTCAGAAGTCAGTCACTGCCCGAAGCAGCAAACAGAGTTATCACCAACCTCAGAGGTTTATGTTAAAGACAGAAGTGTTAAATGGGAACTCTGTTCAATGGGTGTGTATCTGCTAGGACTGCACAGCAGCGCTATGCTATCTAATTGATGACATAAAGGAACACACAAAGCAATTATCAATACAATCTGCAAGAGGCAATGATTCAAGGGCTAATCAATAGTGAAAAGATGCAGGTTCCTGCTACAGAGTGTGCTGGATCAATTAACTGCCTGCTTACAACAAAAGCACATACAAACAAGTGAATAAAGATTTTTTTCCAGGGCAACCAAACACAAGATTATTCATCTAACAAAGAATATACACTGTGTGGAGAAATCTCGATCCTGGGAAGCACTGACTGTGGAAAAAGATTGGAGGGACATGATGGATAATCATTTTAACGTTAGCTTCAATGCCATACTGTGAATAATTATGTGCTTGTGTTGGGAAACAGTGTAGCAGCAGCACTGGGGAAGTTCTTCAGGCTCAACATTTACCTTTGACATATCCATTCATAGGTGATGATGGTGATGTTCCAGTGTGTACACCAGATGTGCTTACCAGTGTATAACAATATTACACATCACAAAGACAATCACGAAGTAAAGTACATGAAATAACAATCAGAAAATATATTTTTCAACGAAGCGTTGAACAAGAGAGACCTGTGTAGCTTCAGAGAAACTGAGGGTTCCCTGACAATTCTGAGGACAGTACATATTCATTGTAGCAATTCTTGGCAAAGGCAGGTCAGGGGGTGTGTGTGTGTGTGTGTGTGCGACACACACTGCAAATCATCCTCACATTTGGAATGGTCCTGCTCCTCCGCTTCCTTAGAACAACAATTCAAGAGATGGCTAACTGTAGAGTTATTAACCTCAACAACTCCACCCAAGCAGATTTTTGAGAACATTGGACAGCTGAACCTTGAGGAAATGGTATCTTCCGACTTCTGTGGGACAGGCAGAAGTTCAGAGTTCAGAAACAGAATAAAGAAATGGTATGTTGCTACTCTGCAAGAAAACAGCAACTGGCAAAAGGAGTCCACAAATAGAATTTAAACAAGAGAAGTAAAAGAGAGAGACTAGAAGTTAAAAAAAGAATAAAGCATACTGAGAGGAGGAAAGGATTCTTTTGGCTTCCACAGGAGAAGAATGAGAAGATTTATTTCCTCTGCATTATTCAGAGAAAAGGTCAGGTGTGCAAGTGGTAATGTGCCGTACTTAGAATAATTGACCTATAATCCTGGAGTTCACAGAAAATTAACCCTGGCAGAGAATGTATATTAAGCAACTGGCAGGTGATGTGGAGACCAGAGTACATGTGCATGTGATCACACTTCTACAAAAAGGCAGCTGACAGATCTATGGCAGGAAATGGTAAGAAATGAGCACGTGCCCATGCTCATCCGATTCAGAAAGCTTAGGACACCACAGTCTGACACAGGCAATTCCACAGGACTGGGGAGAACATGCAGCAGAGAGGACTGTGACAAGAGAACTTAATCAGAGTCTGATGAACCAGACTCTTCAACTAACACAGAGACAGGACATCAGCACGTGAAAATAAAAACGAAATAAACTACACTGTAAGTGGTGCATGAAGGCTACTGATATCTGGGCACACACAGAACTAACTGCAGCATAGTCTGTCACCAGATAATTCATGAACTCAGTGTGAATGCTTTTCTAAAGTGAACAATTCTGTTTCAGTAACAGATCCTGGTTCCATTTCAATGACATCTTATGGCTGCCATAGCCACTGGTCAACTATTTCATTACACTGTTCTCTTCCAGCTTTAAAATGTATAAATTTAAACATAAAAGGAAAATTTCTTTTCTGTCTGCATAATGAATTCTGAAGACAACTGTGCTTCATCTGCTCAGAAAACTACCTAGCTCTGATCTACTAACCTAGGAACATTGTCTAGAAGTAGACATTTATTAGTAATGATCCTCAAGCACATTGGTTTTGTCTCACAACAAGTACCTTGATTAGTAAAGCTCAAATTATTTTAAGAAAATCATCTAGAAAAAAAATGCTGAGAAACATGGACAAGTAGTTTTAAAATAATGTACTGAATATGCAATAGGCATCCACACCCTCAGACACCTGCTGACTTTACCAGAAACCTTCTCTTTAAAGAAAATAATCTACTAACTTTTCCCTTGTCTTCCATTTTCCAAAATTACTAGCAAGTTTTGTTATCTAACTGAGAAAGGGAATTATTTTCAGAAAATGCTGAACGTTTTGTTATTTGAAAGTAGATTTCTTAGATTCAGCAATTCTGAAAACCCAGACTTTTATATATGTAGGTTTAAGAATTTATGCAAAAATAACTATAAAATTTTGCTCCTTTTCCTGGATTGAAATGACCAAAACAGTGGTTTATATCTTTCTGAACCAAAATATACACAACAATTTCCACAATAAACCTCCATGAATTACCTGACTTGGGAGCTCTATCTTGGATTTTTAAATGGCATCACAGTCTTGGAGGCGCTGAAAATTATTTGGAATGAAAACATTTCTTTTCATTTGCATTAAGTAGAAATACCTTTTCCATTGTAGGGAAACCCTTGATGGACAATAATGCAATTTCTAACTACATAATATGAATTTGACAAATCGTCATTAATCTATCCCAGACTAAGAACTTTTTTGAAGTTGGAATACTTTGAAGAGCTACTACCCAAAGCTGTGATGTGATTAACTGAGCCTGGGGGAACACTTCACCCATTTCAGATAATTTTGCTGACTTCAGCAGTGATACAATTTAACCTATTTCATCTTCACTGAAACAGAACTAGAGCATTCAGAAAATTAATAACCAGCAATCACCAACCAATATGCATATATTTCTCCATGTCAGTGCACAGGATTATGTCTCCCTCAGTTGTTTTAAGAGCATTTTAATGGTAACACACATGAATACTCTGTTGGAATTTGAAGTGATCTTGACAAATTGAAGAAATGGAAAAAGAAACATCAAAAATGAAAGTTCTACCCTATTAAGAGAGATGTCAAACACAAGAGAGAAGAAATCATACTAGCTAGGAAGCAAAATGACACAGAGGATCTTGGGATGCCCAAAAGGTCTAACAGGTCACAAAAGTATGTCATTTGTCACTAGAAAGAAAAAAAAAAAGAAACAAAGAAAAAAAACCAAGCAAGTTTCTTTTTCAGATGTATGAACAGGAATGTCATAAATAAGATGCAGGAGGTGATTACTCAGTTTATTTGGTGCACATAAATCTTCAGACAGAGGAGTACTTTCAGCCTTAGGGACCCCAATCAAAAAAAAAAAAAAAAAAAA